>SZWC01013129.1:66500-79100 GCA_023375785.1 Penium margaritaceum
AGTGTCCTGCGCTGACGGTCCCTGTCAAGCTCCATGCCAAGAAACACCCGAGCTGGACCCAGGTCCTTCATTTTGTAGACCGACTGGAGGAGGGTCTTCACTGACTGCACAGCAGCTGGACTGGGTGATGCGATGAGGAGATCATCCACGTAGACCAGAACGGCCACGAGGGGCTGTGAGGGTGCACTAAAAAAGAGTGTGTGGTCGACCGAGCTACGGTGGTAGCCACCTCTCTCTAGAGTGGAGGAGATCTCCAAGTTCCAACAGCGTGGCGACTGTTTGAGCCCATACAGTGCCTTGCGCAACCGCCAGACCTTGTCAGTGCCATCAGTGAAGCATGGGGGCTGCACCATGTAGATCTCCTCATCGAGGCGACCGTGCAAGAATACGTTGTTAACATCCATCTTCTCCAGCTCCCAGTCATGCTGGGCAACCAGGCTCAAAAGAGCCCGGGCGGTAGTGTAGCGACCGACAGGAGCAAATGTCTCATCAAAGTCAACGCCCGGGATTTGGGAGAAACCCTTGGCAGTGAGGCGTGCCTTATATCTGTCAATCGTGCCATCAGGCTTTAGCTTGCGCCGAAGTACCCAACGGGCTGAGACGGCTTAACGACCGGGTGGGAGGTCCACCAGCTCGAACACCTCATGCTCATTCAAGGCCTTGAGCTCCTCCTGCATGGCCTCCTCCCATCGCTCAACATCAGCAGCCTCCCTAGCCTGACGCACTGTGGTAGGCTCAGCAGGGAGTGAGGTCAGAGAAGGGAGACCACTAGCAGTAAAACATGCGGCAACATAGCCTGCTGCAGATGCATCCAAGGCACTGTGGAGCTCATGAGCAACAAGTGCATAGCCCACCGCTAAACTAGGATGGACTACACTGATGGAAAAACCAAGGGCGTCAAGCCCGGTAGGTCTGGCTGTGGAGTCAGCTGCAGTGGAGGGTGCACTGGACCGGGTGCAACTATGTGACTGAGAGGCAGACGTCTGGGGAAGGGCTCGAAGTCTACCCCCACGGGTGTATGGCTCAGGCACAACAGGAGGTGCCTCAGAAACTAGAAGGGAGACAAGCTCAGTGTCAACCAAGGGTGTCTAAGAGGGGGCATCAGAGACAGCACGCTGGGGTGAGTGTGGAGTAGTATCCTCAGACAGTGGAGGGACACTGGCTGGGACAGACGTGGACTCTGACGAATAAGAAGGTGACAAATGTGGGGGGAGACGTATGAGAGGTGTCCGTGTGAGAAGGACACGGAGAAGAGGATGCAGGAGAAGAGGTCAAGCTCGGGGAAGATGCATCAACAGGGTCAGGGACAGGACCATGGGGGGGCAAGGTCAAGGAAGAAGGGCCGGCGAGAACGGAGACTGGAGTAGACCCACCCCCCCCAAGCCGACGGAGCGAGGACAAAGAGGAGGGAGGAGCGACCCGAGACAAGTCCTGAGGAAAGACATCCTCAAAGAACAAAGCATCGCGGGACTCGATGACCCGGGCGCGATCTGGGTCCCAGAAGCGCCAGGCTTTGGACATGGCCGAGACACCNGTCACGCAAGTCCTCACGGAGCCAGACAGCGGCGACATAGCCCCAGACGCGAGCGAGGCGAAGGTCAGTGCGGCGGCCGAACCAGCGCTCAAATGGTGTGACATGGCGAGGGAGAGGACCATGGGGTACGCGGTTCCAAACCCAGGTCATGTAGGACATGGCCTCAAAGGAGAAGATGGGTGAGAGTGCAGAAGCGGTAAGAAGGGTGCGGACACCGTCGGCAAGGGTCCGATTCCAACGCTCAGACATTCCATTTTGTTGAGGAGTGTAAGGAGCGGTGGTTTCGACATGGACACCACGAGAGGAGAGAAAGCGGGAGGTGGGCCCAATGAAATCACCGCCGCGATCACAGCAAAAAACGCGAAGACGACGATCACACGCAAGTTCGGCCTGGGGAAGCCAGGACTCGATTGTGGGACACACATCACTTTTTTGCTTGAGAGCAAAGACCCATCGCATGCGAGAGAAGTCGTCTGTGAGACAGAGCACATAGCGACCAGCGTCCCCAAGGATGTCATGGGGCAGGGGCCCGATGACGTCAGCATGCAACAAGTCGAAGGGGACAGAGGTGCGTGTCTCAGATGTGGAGAAAGGAGAGCAATGAATTTTCCCTTGGGCACAAGAGAGGCAGCCAGGAGGACAAGGAGAAGAGAAGGAGCTGGCATCCAAGCCCTCAGCGGGTAGCGTGCAAAGAAGAGAATCAATGGCGGCAGTGTGGATATGGCATAAGCAGCGATGCAGCAACTGATTTTGGGAAGGGGAGAGTGAGCGAGCAACATGCACATGGGTGGCAGTAGTGGGTGCCGGCGCGAAGGTAGGAACGCGAAACAAGCAATTGCAGCGTGTGCCATGAAGAAGAATGCGGCCAGAGATGCGATGCGAGACAGAGGCAATGCCGCGGCTGGAGGAGAAGTCCATGCCCTGATCGTCGAGCGTAGTGACAGACAACAGACTCAGCTCAAGCGATGGAACGTACAGGACGTCAGGCAAGAACAGTTCCCCCCCAGGGCCAACAAAGCGGACAACACCAACACCCTGTACAGGCAACAGCTGACCAGAGCGAGTGCGGAAAAAACGGATAGTGCCAACGGGTCCAAGGGAGACAAAGGACGCACGCGACGAGGTCATGTGGTGAGTGGCACCGGAGTCAAGGATCTAGAAGCCCCCGGACGCACGGACAAGGGCAGGGTCATGACTCACAGCAGCAACAACAACATGCGAGACGAGATGCTGACCACACGCTGCAAGACAACGCGGTAAACGATGAGATTGCCATTCTTCAATCCACGATACATCATCAAGGAGACGCCCAAGAACATGACCAGACGGCGGACCACGTAACACCCCATCGACAGCACACGCAAGAGGCTCTGACTCAGAGCGGTCACTCTCACCTCCCTGATCACGAAGGTGGCGCTGATGGAAGGCGTGGGAGAGAGCGACGTCCAACTGACACTCGTCATCTGGAGGGTCATGAGTGGTGACGACGCCTGCGGGCGCGCGAGGGGTAGAGTAGGACGTGGTCGCCCAGGGTGGAGCAGAATAGGCGCTGGAGGGTGGGCCGTAGAAGACGGGCCCACCATACCCTGAAGGCCAGCCCCAAGGGTAAGGGAAAGGGGATGACGTCGCTACGGTGCTGTAGGCAGCTGCCTCGAAAGAGGAGGGGCGGTGATGGGGTGGCGATGCCGTGGGTGCAGTCCGAGAAGGGGCTGTAGGCGCGCCTGAACTGCCGAAGGAGCCTGCCCAGTGAGCACGCATGTCCAAGGCCAGGCGCTTGTTGTCAGGCGGGGATGGGCACTTTGGTGCCGAATGACCAGTGGCCCCGCAGTTCCAGCACGTGACAGTACTGGAGGTAGAGGAGGAGGAGGCTGCGCTGCCGACGGTGGAGTTGGTGGCTTTACCTTTGCCACGGCCAGATGCTGAGGACCCTTTGCCACATCCACCACCTTTGCCACGACCCCCCCCCCATTACTCGCTTGATGCACAAGGGACGAGGCAGGAGAGGTGGATGCAGAGGAGGAAGAAGAAGGTGAGGTAGAGGGAAGAGCTGTGGTCGTGGCGACAGTGGCGGCACGATGAATGCGTTTGTTCTGGAGGGCACTCCACTAGTCAGTGAGGCGCTGGGCGGTGAACTCCCAAAGGGCACCAATGCCCGGTGGAGAATCAGCGGGCACAGGTTGAGCAACAAGACGTTCAAGTTCAGAGGCTTTCACTTCCCGGAAGATGTCATACAACTCAGGGATGAGACCGTTGACAATGGACAGAACGGCCGACAGCTGCCCAGGGGCAGCTTTGCCGAGATCCTTCTGCAGACGTAGACTGCGAGCCCAATAGGCATCTGCGATCTCATCAGCACGGATGGATAGAGTGTTGAACTGGACAGTCAGCACGCTCTGTGCAGCGTGACCAGTAACAGTGGTGCGACGCTTGATGAGTGCGTAGGCACCGACAGGGTTAGCGGGTGTGCGACGTGCAGTGTCAGCGTTGTAGGACCCGATCTCATCAGTGAGGTCAAGAGAGCCAGCGCGAATGAGTGCACAGACAGCGCGCGTAGACTCAGCGTCAGTGGGAACAAAAGGGGGGTGAGCAGTGGGATTAGGTGGGTGGTAGTATTCCCAAAGCTGCTCACCTTGCGCCCAAGCGCTGAAGCGAACCTCCCAAGATGTGAAAGAGAGGTTAGAGGTAAAGTGAGGTGGTGTGGAGTCAAAGTCCAGCTTGCAGTGCGCAGGCTGTACGAGGGCTTTAGCAGCGATGGCGCATGCAGCGGCTGCGGCTGCCACAGGGTCAGCGTGCTGAGAGCCAGCACTGGTGGATGCAGAAGCGGGGTTGGAAGAAAAGGCAGCAGCGATGTCAGCAGTTGCAGAAAGTGCAGGAGTGGAGCGCAAGACAGGCTGTAGGCGGTTGAGGACAAGGTCAGCAATGTGATCTGCATACCTGTCCTGATCACCTTGCTCAGCACGCAATTTGTCTTCAGCGGCAGGCTGTGCAGTGAGAGCTGCTTGGAGAGGTGCTTGCTCTTTGCGCAACTCTTCCTGCAGTGCCGCATACTGGTCGTCATCAACTGGCATGACGTGCAGCGCAAGAGACTGACAAGATTTTTCAGGCAGTGTTTCCCCTGCCCCAGTGGGCGTGGAGAGATAAGAGTAGGTCTACAGTGGTGACGCTGCACAACCAAAGGAAGGGAGGTGCAAGCAGACACAAAGAGTAGAAGAAGAGAAAGGCAAGCAAGCTCCAAGTGGTAGGATGCTCACCCAGTCTAGCGGTGCAGACTGAACAAAGGAGACAGTGCTGCGGCAGCTGACGCTGCAATGACTGCTACTGAAGAGGAAGCGGAGACGATGAAGCAGGCAACTCTAGTGAGAGCTGCACCGGTGAGAGCTGACACGGCTGCTGCAGCTGTGACCAAGAGGCGGACCTGAGGGCCGAAGGATGAGGATGCTGCAACAGTCGACACTTGAGCGGTGGAGTCGCGAATGGATGTGACCGCACTGGAGAGAGACGTGGCTGCTAAAGCTGCTGCGGATGCAATGGAGTCAGCTACGGCTGCAATCTGTGTGGCGATGTTGACAGTGGCTGCAGCAAGAGGGCCCTGATCAATTGCTCTTGCAGTGTAAGAATCAATTGCCCATTCGGCTACAGTAATAGCAGGTGCACGTGCCGCCCGAGCCGTGGCCGCAAAAGTGGATGCAACGGCCGAGCTAGAGATAAGCGCGGTTTCCAGCACTGAGAATATGTCAGGGGGTATAGGGACAGATGGTGCTGACTGTGACGTTGCTGGTGAGGCAGTGCGGTGGACAGAGTCCTCTGTCCGCGGTCTACCTGTTGCTTATGAAGTTGGTGCCGCCCCAGAGTGGGCGGCACGAAGACGCAGACTTTGCTGACGGGTTCTACGTGCAACATGTGAGCTTACAGGTGATGCAGGGCGACGTTGCTCACGTAGTGGCCCCAAGGCTGGTGCGCTCTGCATAGTTGGAGAATCATCGGACGCAAACTGGCAGTAGGTCGCATACTCCGCGGCGTCGGTATGCGCAAGGTGCTCAGCAGGGTCGTAGTCCTCCCCCGGATGGTAGCCAGGGCTGTGACACCGGCTGCGACGCTCCCACACACGCAGCTGCTCTGTCTCGTAACGTGCGAGTATCTCGTCTGTGTGTGCTTGCTCACGCCAACCCCTCAGGGACAAGGGGACAGGCTCTGACTCCGGTGGTGAAGCCAGGGTGGCACTGCAAGCCGCAGATGCGGTTGCCGATGTGGCTCAGAGGGAGATGAGGTGCTGATGAGAGTAGCACCCAGTGCGAGAACGCACTAAGACTCAAGAGTGACTCCGAGATGCGGAGCCAGAGGCAAGAGGCGGGAGACGAGAAGCAGTGGGTAGGCAAGTGGCCTGAACCCACGTGGGCAGAGATAGTCCCGGTGAAGCTGCTGCGGGATAGGAGATGAGGGACGCACGGGTCCAAGAGCCGGGTACGGGGCTAGGGATCAGAGTGAGCACCCCACTCAGCCCAGAAGGGCCACGGTAGAGTGATGTCGTGATGAGACATCACATGGTATGGTGCCACGTGCTGAGGTTGCAAAAAGCAGGTGTAGACGACGAGATGTCGTTGCACTAGCTCGGCGTCTCTGTTCCACGGGTCCCGAATCGGAGAAGCGGAGGGAGGGATCCCTCCCGCTCTGATACCAGTATGTGGTGGCAAGAGTCCGCCTTAAGCTCTCACACATGCCAGTCTAGGAGGAGAAGCATCCATGGACCGGGTGGAGCAAGAGAGCCAGTTGAAAAACGAACGAGAGAAAACAACAGCAAGTGTGTGAGTAACGAGCAAGCAAGGTCTTAGCCGCGATTGGCCGGGCCACCCACTCAAGTGACTTGAAGTGGGGCCTAGTCGCCACCCCGGGTCGAACCTGACCGGTCGGCAAAATGCCGCCGCGATTTCTCACACCTCACAACGACTGAGTGTGTGGCCCCGTAGGATCAGCAACCCGGGCAAGAACCAAACAACCTGCACAACATGCATGAACATAGTTCCAAAAAACCACATCGACCACGAGCGTATGTGGTGCATGCACCAACTCAGGTAATCCCTCAGATTTCAACCACCAAGTGGCTCAAACTCAACCACTGAGAATTGCATGGTCCCACCACAGAAGGGGATGAGCATGGCTGTGATCACTCTTGCTTTGCACTCGTACAGCCTTGCTTGGACCATGGTTACAATGGCGTTCAATCTCCTGCAGTGAGTGAGTGAGTGAGTGAGTGGGCAGAGACAAGAGGTCACTTGCGTCAAACACTAACACCGGCAGTGTCCGGGGCTCTAGAACGGTAGTCGGCCAGCTCCGAGCTGGTAGTCCGCCGCGAGTCGTCGCACCGGTGCCACCAAGGCCCGCCTCAGGGATGTGCACGAGTATGGACACAGCCGAGTGGTCACAGTAGACTGTACAAGAACGTAAAAAATCACAACACTCCCCCATGACCCGATGGTATGCATGTCCATACACGTGCAACACTGGGACAAGTACAATAGTGTGTGTAAAACAGATGGGACACGGACACACATCCCACACTCAACCACTCTCAGGTATGGGGCGAAGCCCAACAGAACGAATAGCTACCAGGAATTTTCCGCGAGCTAGTGCCTTCGTCAAGAAATCAACATGCTGCATGTCAGTGCCAACCCACATGACGAAGATCACGTGTCGCTCCACCAGATCGCGCACAAAGTGATGCTCAACCGCAATGTGCTTTGTACGAGCATGAAAGACACCGGAGTTCTCCGTAATGGCGAGAGCACTCTGGTTGTCGCAACGAAGAACAATGGCGGGTATTGACTGACTAAGCTCAAGAAACAGGCGCTGCAGCCATACCGCCTCCGCAGCCCCTGTGCCCAAAGTAACATACTGTGCCTCCGACGAGCTACGTGCGATGCAGCCCTGCTTCCCGCTACGCCAAGACAGAGCGGTACCGCCGAGCAGGAACACGTAGCCAGTACGGCTGCGTCCATCTGGGATCCAGGCCCACTCGCTGTCAGTGTAGCCGTCAAGGACCATCGAACACTACCGACAAAAGCAGAGTCCGAGGTACGGCGTGGAGACCACGTACCGCACCACTCGCACAGCCGCGTGAAGGGCTCTTGCACGTGCAGCCTGCGAGAACCGAGCGAGGAGGTTGACAGCGAAAGTGATGTCAGGATGTGTGGTAGTGGCCAGGTACATTAGAGATTCGATGAGACGGAGGTACAAGGTCACGTCCACTGTCTCCCCCAGCTGTGTGGGATCATCCACCTTCAGGGCATCCTGCCCATCAGGTGTAAGAGGTGTGGAAGCGGTGGGCACTGCACCAAGGAGGTTGCTGAAACGCTCCCCCCTGACTCGTGCGTATCGGGCCTGATGGAGCAACCGTGTCCGACGCCTGCGATCTCGCACAATCTCCATACCAAGAAACACCGATACAGGACCGAGGTCCTTCATCCTGTAGGCAGTCTGAAGGAAAACCTTGGCCTCCTTCACGGCCTCCAGGGACAGAGACGTGATCAGAAGGTCATCGACATATACGAGGATGGCGGTGAACCGCTCGGGTGTCGGTAGGATGAAGAGAGAGGGATCTGCCTCGCTCTGTACATATCCCGCACGAGTCAAAGTGCTGGTGATCTCCCGGTTACAACACTGCAGAGATTGCTTGAGGCCGTACGAGGACTTGCGCAAATGCCAGACCTTGTCACCGTCCTCAAAGCCTGGTGACTGAGCCACGTAAATCTCCTCATCCAGAGAGCCATGGAGGAATGCATTGTTCACATCCGTCTGGTGCAGTTCCCAGTCATGCTAAGCCACTACACCGAACAGAGCTCGAGCCGAGGTCATGCGGCCGATAGGGGCAAAGGTGTCAGTGTAATCGATGCCCTCAATCCACGAATACCCGTTGATGACCAAGCGGGCCTTGTGGCGTTCCATTGAGCCATCCTGCTTTAATTTCTTGCGAAAGACCCACTTGACCTGAATAGCCTTCCTCCCAGTTGGAAGGTCGACAAGCTCGTAGACTCTATGCTCTCGGATAGCGCGAAGCTCATCCTCGCAGGCAGTGCGCCAAGTGTCAGCACCTTGTGATGAGAGAGCTTCCCTCAGGGTGCCCGGGTTGGGCACCATAGAGGGAGAGCTTTGCGTGGCAAGGGCACACGCCTTGGTGCTAGGCCTGACCACCACAAGATGAGCTGCTGCATCACAAGCAATATGGAACTCGCGAGTGACGGGATCATGCCCTATGGGGCACGCTGGATGTACCTTTGTGAGCTCAGTGCGGACACTTAGGCCTAGGGCCTTTGTGCCGAGGTCACCACTCGCGATGCTGTGAGAGGGGCGCCTAGGTGCGGGGCCTGACGCTCGCTGAGCTCCGGAATCCAGTGGTGGAAGACGGCCACTAGGCTCATTGGAGCAACCGGAGCTCGAGGGGCACACCTCAAGCTAAGGGATAGGCACGACCACAGCTGGTGGGGACTGAGGCAAGGCAGGTGATTCCGTGCAAGGAGATGCGTGTGTGGGGGACACGGGGCTGGGTGTGACAGAAGGAGCAGGCAAGACTGGACTTGACACAGAGGTAGCAGTACCAATAGGAGCAGATACGGGAGTAGGCGAGATTGGACCAGACACAGAAACAAGAGTGCCAACAGACGCAGGCAGTGGCACAGAAGTAGGCGCGGGAACAATAGTAGGGGCTCGTGTGGGGCGTGGAACAGGCTGTACGGGCAAGGTCTCTGGACCGATGGTGATGATCGCTGGGTCATCAAGGGCCGGAGACCGAGAGGTGAGGGAGGCTCAAACGGACACACCGGCCTGGTGAGATGTGCTCACTGGCGTAGAAGTCTCCCCCATCCGCCGAGAACCCTAACAGGTAGGAACATGTGTGGCGGAGAGTGCCGTGATCGAAGTCAGGTCATGGTAGGTGAGAGACTCGAAAAAGAGCGCATCGCGCGACTCAATGACGTGACGACGAGTAGGGTCCCAGAAGCACCAGGCCTTCGACCGCGGGGAAATGCCTATGAAGGCACACAAACGGCCCCGAGGTGAGATCTTGGACCCCTGCTGGTCCTCGGTGTACCACACGGAGGCCAGGGATCCCCATACGCGAGTGAGACGAAGGTCAGCAAGGTGTCCAAACTAGAGCTCATACGGTGTAATATGGTCCGGAAGCGGACCGTGCGAGAGGCGGTTCCAGACCCAAGTCATGTAGGCAAAACCCTCAAAGACAAAGGACTCAGGGAGAGTACATTGAGACCGCATAGCTCGAACCGCATCCTCCATGGTGCGGTTTCAGGGCTCAGAAACACCGTTCTGCTGAGGGGTAGCAGGAGCGGAGACCTGGTGAAAAATCCCGTGCTCAGCAAAGAACCAGTCCATCTCGCCAAGGAACTCACTGCCACGATCCGAGAAAAAAGTATGCAGCGTGTGACGGGACCGACGCTCAACCATCACTTGCCAGAGTCAAACCGCAAGGGCGGTGTCGCTCTTCTGACGCAGGCTGTAGACCCTCCGCATACGGGTAAAGTCGTCAATCAGAGTCAGAACATACCGGACCCGATCAGATAGGGACTCGACCGGAACATGACCGAGAAGGTCTAAGTGAACTAGCTCAAGAGGTCAAAGCACTCGGGAACGAGAGTCAGGATAGGTGCATCGGTGCATCTTCCCCTCAGGGCAAAAGAGACAGTCGGTCTTGGGTAGCTTCTCGAAAGAAGCCGCGTCAAGACCGAGAGCTGGCTCTGTTCGAATGAGCTTCAACACAATATCGGAGCCCAAGTGACACAGACGGTGATGACGCAACCATTGGTGTTCCGGAGACAGAACACCTGTGACAAATACCCGACCGGAGGAGGAATGGGAGCAAAGGGAGGAGGTCCGAGAGACGCGATACAGATCATCAACGACGGAGGCATGAAGGACAACGCTGCGAGTATCAGTAGCAGTCACAATTGCCGAGTCTGCGGTATGCTCCACAGAGAGACCCATCAGTGTGCAGGCATGCACAGAAAGCAGGCTGAGCTCAAGATCAGGCACAAACAACACGTCAGAAAGGTACTAGGGGCCAGACGGACCATCGAAGCATACAACCCCAACACCATGGACTGGCAAGGACTGACCAGAGCCTGTACGGACGGAACGGACAGACGTGACAGGACCGAGAACAACAAAATCACTACGACGACACGTCATGTGATGAGTGGTGTGATGTGAGAGAGAGAGAGAGAGAGAGAGAGAGAGAGAGAGAGAGAGAGAGAGAGAGAGAGAGAGAGAGAGAGAGAGAGGGATAGATAAAGAGATGGAAAGAGGGATGATGAGGAATTGATGACTTGGGGAGACAAAGACAGATAGGGAGAGGGAAGGGGTATAGTTGTGTTAGTGTGCACTCTTGAATTACACTCATTTCTTGGTGCGTGCTCATGATGTAAGCGCACTTGTACAGTGCACAAGAAAACCAGTGCGTGAAAGAGAAACCATTGGACATATATGCCCTTGTGCAGGGAGTTGAACTCTTGCAGCAGATGGCTGGTCTCAGCCTCGCTGGATAAGCGATGAGGACGGGTGAGGACATGCCATGCGGCTCCAGGGTCTGGTGTCCTACAAGAGGTGAAGTCGCCGAGGAATGGCTCTAGGGCTAGGCGGGAAACCGGAGGAGCGACGGGGACGATTGCGCGTGCGGTACGACCAACGTCATACAACTGTTTGGCCTGGGTGGAGTCGTACGAAAAGGTATGGTATGCCCACAAGCCCTCACCCTGCGCCCAGATGCGGAAGCTGAGCCCCCAGCTCCAAAACTGCTCGCCGGCTTGAAGCGGCGTAGGCGGCGTCTCAAAGTCCTTGGGCTTGCGGCCGGCGCCTATAGTGGGGCCAACGACTGAGGTTACGGTCTGTTGCTGGCACAGAGCCTGCAGCTGCACAAGGTAATGCATGGCAGCAGACACGGTGGGGCTTGCGTGCCTAGGAGCAATGAAAGACGGCGGGCCACTGGTGTGAGTCTGTGAGGCCGACGGCTGCAGTGCTGCAAGCTGCTGCGTCAGGGCGGCAAGCTGTTGCTGGATGGCGGCTAGGGCGTCGGAGGCGTTGGCAACGGAGCCTGTGGACTGCTGCTGATGTTGGTGGTGGTGGTGGTGGTGCTGTAGCGGCTGCTACTGCTGGTGCTGTTGTTGCTGCAGCTGCTACAAGAAAGGTGGGCTGGTCCCCAACAGAGGAGGACCCCTCCCCACTGGGGCTGTTAGCCATGGTGGGTTTTGTTGCCCCTTTTGTTTTTCTTTTCTTGTGTACTACTGATGTCAACAGTGACATCAGCCTAGAACTGCTGACATCAGCAGCTACTGCTGCGGTATGTGCAGAGCTACTGCTATGGAGTTTCTTCCCCTTCCCTTCCCCTCTGTTTTTCTTTTTGTTTTTCTTTTTCTGTGTGTTGATGACATCAGTAGTGACGATAGTACTGATGTCAACGGAAGGCTGCTGATGTCAGCAGTGGTCGTTGTTGGAGCCGCTGCTGCGCGGTTGCAGCCGCTATTGCTGCTGTGGCTGCTGCTGCTGCCGCCGCTGCCGCTGCCGTTGATGCTTATATGCTATTGCAGCAGCTATTGTGGCTACTGCTACTAGTGCTGCTTTTGCGGTTGTTGGTGCAGCTGCGGCGGTTACAGCTACTGCAGATGCTGATGCTGTTGCTGTTGTTGTTGCTGCTTCTGCGGCTACTATTGCAGTGGCGGCCACTACTGCTAATGTTGCTACTGCATGCTACTACGGTTGCTATGTACTGTTGTGGTTGCTGCGGCTACTATAGTGGCTGTGGTAGTGGCGGTAGCCGCGGCAGCGCTGATGGCGGGGTGGGGGATTTTTTCTCCTTTTTTTAATTTTTTTCGTTTTTGCTCGTCATGGCGAGCTCACTACTTTCTGCGAGCAACAAGCCGCAAGCAGTGAGCTTGCTGCTCGCTACTACTTGCTCACTACTCGTTGCGAGTAGCAAGCTCGCTGCCAGCAGCTCGCTGCTCGCTGTGAGCAGCGGGCTGCGGGCAGCTGCTGCTGCTGCTGGCCGCCGCTGCAGCCGCCGCTGCTGG
>SZWC01013130.1:5945-40017 GCA_023375785.1 Penium margaritaceum
CCCCCACCCCCCCGCCTTTTCATCCCAGTAAAAATTTGTGCATCCGTCTCTGTTGGCAATCGGTGTTTTGACCTTTCACGCCATGATTTGCCGCCCTATTCACCACCACGGCTTAATGCCGTGTCATGCATCATTCACGGCCTCACCTGCGGCCTCACGTGCCGTTGCAAAACGCCTTACTCCTGCTTGTCCAAGTTCCCTCACCGCCCACTCGTCCGTCCAGCCAGTTCTGAATGCACTGCCTGCCACCCAGTTCGCCGGACTCCCCACGACCCCATGAGTTCCTTCGTATGTGTGTCC
Organism: Penium margaritaceum; assembly: GCA_023375785.1. Classification (NCBI taxonomy): domain Eukaryota; kingdom Viridiplantae; phylum Streptophyta; class Zygnematophyceae; order Desmidiales; family Peniaceae; genus Penium; species Penium margaritaceum. The sequence goes on from SZWC01013130.1 coordinate 6,246, forward strand.
GCCTGCAACCTCACTCGTTCCTACCCTGAAGCATGATCAGTGTGGTGTTTAGGGGAGTAGGCTAGTGCCATGTTTCGATCGACGCCCAACCTTCTTCCCTGGTAAGTGTTTGTGAGCCTAGCGTTTTGGCCTCTTCTGCATGATTGCTGTTCAAACAATGCTCGTGCCACGGACGTCTATGCTTCACTTCTCGTCTTTTGCAGATAATCTCAACGGCGCTCGTGTTGGTGGGCGCATCGTGAAAGTGGACCATGTGGCGGATTACAAACGTTTGGCAAAGGAAGAAGAGAATGAACCCGGAGACAACAGTCGTGACAAATCACACAAACCCTGTCATGCCTTTCAAAGAGGAGAATGTTCGAGGGGAAACTCATGCCGATTTCAACATGGTTGAAACGTTTGAAATGTTTGGGGGATGCCAATGCTGGTGAAATAGATTGAATTCATGTTACTATATGTGTTGTAAAAGGGAGAATTCATTTTTTCCTTTTTGTATGGGATATTCAGCATCATAGTTTGCTTAGGCCTCGAGTCACAACTTTTGGTGTCCTCCTCGTCAACTGTTAAATCCTACCACTTGTAGTTTGCACTTGTATTATTCACGAAGGCTAGATATAGAGGGTGAGACTAGGATGAAAAAGTTTCGTACAACCTGATGAGAGATGGTATCCTGTCATGGATGATGAGATAGCCTCCCATCTGCATGCAAGAAGCCTCAAGGTAAGTGATTTCAAGGTAAGAGGCTTCTACTTTTGGCTCGGCCACACGGAAGAGGCCTTTTCGTTGAAAACAAATATTTTAAGGGCACTTCGACCTCGGAGCCCTGGTTGCTTACGCGGTTGGATACGGGGACCCGTTTCAATATCTGACCAACTCTTCGGCCCCGCCGGCCGGTCTGACCAACCGGAGGGCCCGGTCGCCCAATCTATACAACCTAAGGGCCCGTCGGCTATGTAGTGGCAGTCTCAGGCTCGATCTGGCAACATCAATGGCCAGCATTCGCCCATGACAATCGCTCGGTAGCGAACAATCTAGCAAACCAAATTGAACTTTTTATCATGTAACATGGTTGAAAAAACAAAACGTCTAAAGACGTCTGAAGGTTCCTATCGTGCTTTCCTTCAATAGCGCACGGTTTAGGATCTCACGAAATCGTCGGATGTGTTATGCCTGCAAACAGTCGCCCAATATGGCAAGCCCGGAAACACTCCGGCTATCTCCAATCAGGCCGGTGTTGGTTTTTGCGCATCTCTCATTGTGCTCTGTTGTGTCCTCCCGGCTTGTGTACATCGGCGTGCAGATGACTGACGGCGAGCATTCGACGCTGCTCGAGTGTCGTTCGGTGGAGCCGACGCTGCTGGAGTGTCGTTCGGTGGAGCCGACGCACGCTTAGGCCTACTCGCAGTTCGTTGGAGCCTCCTCCCTTCGGCGACGTGCTCAGCTCCATCGGCAGGCCTCCTCGGCGGTCGGGCCGCCGGCGGTCACTGCCATCGCAGATGCTATCTGCATGCTCCCAGCACTGGTTCTGATTGTGTGATTGCGTCTGCAGCGTCATGCTCTGCCTAGGGTCCATGTCTCTTGCTGCGTGGCACTATCTGGCACCGTTAACTGTCGTGGGCACTGCCTGGGTTCAGGCAGCCATAACTCTTTGCTGCTATTTTTCTAGCTGATTCTGACCGCACGATTGCGTTCGCAGCGTCGGTATCATGGTATGCTCCAGTTTTCAGGCAAAACGGACGACGTCCGGGTTTTGGGCTGTCGGGTGTCTGGCTGGGCTCACCGAGAAAACCCTGCCTGCCAGAAAATAGGTCTAGGATTATTTTCTGATTGGCTGGTTAGCTGAGTAACAAGTTCTACACTAGTGGGGGGAGCTAGAACTTGGAAGGGTCTCCCATTGTTGCTCATTCTTCATTCCTAATCCGTCACTTTCAGTTTTCAGCTGCTTTCTGGCGCTAACACTAACGCGCGCGTTTCTGAGTAACAAACCCAGAGCTTCCAGACTTTGACTCTAGAGCAGCAGACTAAGGGGGCAACGGACTTAAGCAACTAGCGTAGAAGCCCGCACGTTGCATCAACAACGCTTCTGTCCCAACTTGTTGCCTAGCATTTCAAGTTTGGTTTCAGAGCCAGAGCATAGCAGCAGCAGCAGAAGACAGGCGTACAGGTGTCAGACAACGCCCATACGCGCCAGCACGGACCCCCATACGCGCCAGTGCTGGGGAATTGCTGCTGGAATTTTTTTCGGCAACATTGACCCGCCTGGTGGCGGCGTCAGATTATTTCCCACGGCCACTTGGCCAAGGGAAATGCTGCCGAAATGTTTTCGGCAGCACTGACCCCCATGCGTGACGGGAGGAGGTGAGCGGCATGCCGCGTCCGACACCTGCGGGCGACGCCGCACGCTGCAATGTCACCCAGGTGCAGTGACTGGCACCAGCAGGCAGCAACAGCAATCTGCAGCAGCGGCAGCCGCAGGCAACGGCAACGAGCAGTGGCAGCAGCAGCCAGCAGCAGCTGCGTGCAGTAGCAGCAACGGGCAGAAGCAGCAGCTCGTAGCGGCCCGTAGTAGCAGCAGCCCGTAGCAGCAGCGCGCAACAGCAGCAATCCATAGCAGCCCGCAGCAGCAGCTCGCAACAGCAGCGAGCAGTAGCTGCAGCAGCGTGCAGCAGTAGCAGCAGGCTGCAGCAGCCGCAGCAGCAAGCCGCAACAGCAGCCAACTGCAGCAGCAACAGCAGTGACCAGCTGCCGGCAGCAGCCAGCAGCGGCTGCTGCTGCTCGCAGCCCGTAGCTCGCCGCGAGCGACGGGTTGCGGGCAGCGAGCCTGCTGCTCGTAGCAAATAGCGGGCTCGCTGCCCGCTGCCCATTGTGAGCAGCGGAGCCCGCTGTGACAGACGAAAGGAAAAATAAAACAAAAAAACAAAAAAAAATCCCCCACCCCACCAGCTTCTCTACCGCGGCTGCAGCAGCTGCCTTAGCTGTTGCAGCAGCCACAACAATCCACAGTAGTAGCAGTTGCTGCTGCAACTGCAGCCACAGCAGGAGAAGCAGCAGCAGCCGCCACAGCAGTAGCAGCAGCTGCAGCAGCAGCAGTTGCAGCAGCAGCAGCTGTAGCAGCAGTAGCAGTGCCAACAGCAGCAGCAGCAATAGCAGCAGCCGAAGCAACAGCAGCAGCAGCAGCAACAACAGCAATAGCAGTAGCAGCAGCAGCAACAGCAACAACAGCAAGAGTAGCAGCAGCCCCAACAACCGCCGCTGCTGACGTCAACATCCCGCTGATGACGTCACTATTGACGTCACTGCTGACGCCATCAACACACGAAAAAAGGGGGAAAGGGGAAGGGGGAAGAAAACTAAAGGGTGGACAGGACGTCTGCCGCCCTAAGCTGACGTCACTGTTGACATCAGCAACAAAAAAAACAAAGGGGCACCAAACCATGGCTGGCAGCCCCAGTGGGGAGGGGTCCTCCTCTGTTGGGGGGACCCCCAGCCCCCCTTTCTTGCAGCGGCTGCAGCAGCAGCAGCTGCAGTAGCAGTAGCAGCAGCAACAACAGTAGCAGCAGTAGCAGCAGCAGCGACGGCAGCAGCAGCAGGAACGGTAGCAGCAGCAGCAGCAACGGCAGCAGCAGCAGTAGCAGTAGCCCTCTGGCGTTGTTGGCGGCAACCCTGACCCCCTCGTTGATCTTCAGCAACAGCTCGCCGCCTCGACGCAACAGCTTGCAGCGCTGCAGCCATTGGCCTCCCAGACTGCCACCAGTGTGCTACCACCATTCATCCCTCCAGGGCATGCCAGTCCAACAGTGTCTGCTACCACGCACTACCTGGCGCAGCAACAGACTCAGCGCCAGCGACAGACGGTGACCTCCGTCCTTGGCCCCACTCTAGGTGCCGACCGCAGGCAGAAGGACTTTGAGACGCCGCCGCTACCGCTTCCGGCCGGCGAGCAGTTCCGGTGCTGGGAGCTCAGCTTCCGGATCTGGGCGTAGGGTGAGGGCCTGTGGGCATACTACACCCTCCCGTATGACCCCACCCTGGCCGACCAGTTGTATGATGCTGGTCGTGCCGTACGTGCTCTAGTCCCTGTTGCCCCTCCGGCTTCCCGCCTCGCCCTTGAGCCCTTCCTCGACGACTTTACCACTGGCGACACCCCAGACCCTGCAGCCGCGTGGCACGTCCTCAATCGTCCCCATCGCCTGTCCAGCGACATCGAGACCAGCCGTCTGCTGCGGGAGTTCAACTCCGTACACATGGGGAGACCGAGACAGTCACGGCATACTGGCAGCGAGCCGAAGACATGTTCCGCCGCTTAGGCACCGTTGCTCCATCCCCTCTAGCCGCGCTCCTTACCATCAAGCGCGGTGCCACCAGTGCGTACGCGGACGTCTTCGTCCACTTCCCCCAGGACGTTCTCTCCAACCTAGCGACCCAGGGCACCCTCATGCCTTGGGCATACGAGCTCTTCCTTAGGATTGAGGAGGCTCACCAGGAGTCCCGTCTCCAGCGCACTGAGGCCCTCGCCTCCCCTGCCATCGCCTCCCCTGTCATCGCCTCCATGGTAGTCGCCTCCCGCGTAGTTGCTTCTTCCTCCACCAGCTCCTCGTCGCCGGGGAACAAGAAGCGTCAAGGCAAGAAGGGCAAGGGTCTGCAATAGCAGTAGCAGCAGGAGCAGTCGACTGGGTCTAGTGGTGGCTCGGTCTGCCACAATTGTGGCCAGTCCGGACACGGTTGGTACACGTGCCCGCTTCCCACTAACGAGGCACGCGTCATCGCCACCATGCGTCGCCAGCGGGAGCGCCGCCTCGCCTCTGCCGCCTTCGCTGTCGCCACCCCTGCCGCCTCGACCCCGTCCAGCAGCTCCGCTCCTCTGACCATGCCACCGGTCCCGCAGACGCCAGTATCTCAGCAGTATCATTCGTAGCCGTCGGCGCCTCCGTATCCTTCCCCGGGACAGTCCTCCTTCTATCCGAGTTCTGGCGCCATCACTCCGCACTCGGTCTACACTCCCGGGCCGTCCTCACGCGAGCGTCAGCTAGAGCAATTCATTGCGCTTCAGCTCGGCTTGCCTCGCCCTCCCCCCCAGGGAAGTGCGAGTTGCGTCACCTCCTGCTCGTCCCCACTCCCCTGGATGACTGAGAGTGACTTGCGGTCATGTCCCACTTCCTCGTCCATCCCGCCATCCCCATGATCTCTTATGCCCCCTTTCGTGATGATGTCACGTGGCCTGATGATTGGCAATCTCGGTTCGCGTCCCCTTCTACCACGTCTGCGTCTCTCGCTTTCTGCCATGTGACTGTCAGTGATCTGGCGACACCGGTCCAGGATCCTGTCGAGACCTGAATCATTGACTCCGGAGCCACGCATCACATGACGGCCTCACGCGAGGCCTTCAGTATGCTTGGTCCTGTTGGCGATGTCTCCGGGGTCCGGACAGGCTCCGGACAGGTGTTACCAGTCCGCGGTGTCGGCGTCGTTTGTTTCCGTGGTCCTGCCGGTGATATCTTCTTGACCGATGTCCTCTTTTTCCCCGGTCTTGAGCTCAGCCTTCTGTCTGTTACTGCCCTTGACCGCATGAGCATGGACGTTGTGCACTCGCGTGGTGTTGGCACTGTGTCGTTACGTCCGTCCGGCCTTGTCGTTTTACACGCCACCGCCCGTGGCAACCTGTGGCACGTACCTCGTCTGTCCTCCTCCCCTTCCGTCCCCTCCTCGTCGGCTGAAACATGCCATGTGTTCGTCACCAGCACGCTCTCTCCACAGCACACCCACCTTTTGCACCGTCGCCTTTGCCACGTCCACTCTGCTGCCGTAGACAACATGCTCCGCACCCAGCGGGCCAAGGGCCTTGACCCAGAGACTTTTCCCCTCCCGTGTCCCACCGACTGCGTTGATTGCGCTCAGGGCAAGATGCACCGGTCCACTTACCCTCTCTCCTCCTCCCGTGAATCCGCCCCTCTCGACCTGGTCGACTCCGACGTCATGGGTCCTCTCCCTACCGAGTCTGTTGGAGAGCATGGCCGCTATGTCCTCACCATCACGGATGACTACTCTCGCTACCGTTGGGTCTTCTGCCTTTGGCAGAAGAGTGATGTCGCCCGTGCCATTCAGGACTGGATCATCCTAACGGAGCGCGAGTGTGGTCGCTCTCTTTGCTGCTTTCGCTCCGATCGTGGTGGTGAGTACATGGGCGAGACCATGACTTTCCTCGCCTCCCGCGGTATCCACCACGAGACGTCCGTGACGTACACGCCTGCCCAGGACGGCGTCTCCGAGAGATGGGACTTTGCCATGGCTGACGCCGTCCGCATCATGCGGGTTGAGTCTGGCCTTTCCGATGGCTTCTATTTTGAAGCCATGGCCTACATGAAGTGGGTCTGGAATCGGATTCCCCATGGACCCCTTCCCCGCCAGTCCACGCTGTACCAGCACTGGTGCGGTCAACGAGCCGACCTCCGCCCTGCTCACGTCTGGGGCTGCGTGGCCATTGTGTGGCTACCTGTCTCGCAGTAGGGCAGCAAGTTCTCCCCCCGCAGACATCCTTGCACATTTCTCGGTGTCTCTCGCCAGTCCAAGGCTTGGCGCTTATGGGATCCCTCCCGACACTACATTGTTGAGTCCCGCGACGCCCTCTTTGAGGAGCTCTTTCCGTGAGATCTCATGCGCTCCAGCTCGTTGGTGTCCCTCCCGTTGCGTGGGGGAGCGGTGAGTCCGTCCTCCATCCTACTGCTTCCGGGAGGCACATCACTTCGTCCCTCCGAGCCAGCAGCCCCCGTCGCGCCCGTTGGCCCCTTCGAGCCAACAGCCCCAGTTGCGTCCGCTGGCTCCTCCGGGCCGGTTGTCCCGGTCGCGTCCGCTGGCCCCTCCGAGCCAGTAGTCCCAGTCGTGTCCACTGGTTCCTCCGGGCCAGCCACCTCGGTCGCGTCCGCTGGTCCCTCCGGGCCGGTTGTCCTAGCCGCGTCCGCTGGCCCCTCCGAGCCAGCAGCCCCAGTCATGTCCATTGGTCCCTCCAGGCCAGCCGCCCTTGTTGCGTCCGCTGGTCCCTCCAGACCAGTCGCCCCAGTCGCGTCCACTGGTCCCTCCAGGCCTGCCGCCCCAGTTGCGTCCGCTGGTCCCTCCAGACAAGTCGCCCCAGTCGTGTCCACTGGTCCCTCGGGGCCATCCGCCCCAGTCGCGCCCGCTGGCCCATCCGGGCCGGCAGCCCCAGTTGCGCACGCTGGTCCTTTCATGCCAGCAGCCCCAGTCGCGTTCGCTGGTCCCTCCGGGCCAGCAACCCCATCCGCCTCCATCTGCCCACCAGAGTCGGTGCCATCTCCTGCCCTGCCGCGCTACACGCGTGGCCCAGGCGTCATCCTCCGACCTCGACCGTCAACAAGAACCCAGACGGCAACACCTCGCCTTGTGGCGTCTCGGCCCCCTGCCGCGCCATGTGTCTCTTCCACTCCTACAGTCGTGAGTGGGGACCCTGGCACTAAGGCCCTCGGTCTGACCACTTCGGCCATCATTGGAGACCTTCATCCTGGCTCTGCACTGGGCTACATCATGCTTCATCATGAGCATCAGCATGCTGTCATGGCTGCACTCACACGCATCCCACCTGGAGCTAGAGATGCACACGCTCTTTCAGTCCACTCCATAGCACATCTGGAGGACCCTGCCACCCTGCGCGAGGCTTGAGCCTCACCTGAGGCTGCACACTGGGATGTTGCCTGCGCTGACGAGCTCGCTTCTATCCGGCAGCACCATGTGTATGACCTCGTCGACCTCCCTCCAGGTCGGAAGGCCATCGGTGCCAAGTGGGTCTTTCAGCGCAAATGGAAGCTTGACGGTTCCTTAGACAAGTACAAGGCCAGCCTTACAGCCAAGGGGTTTGCTCAGGTCCCTGGGGTCGATTACGACCAGATCTTTGCCCCAGTTGGTCGGTTCTCCACGAGCTGGGCGCTCTTCAGCCTGGTTGCCCAGCATGGGTGGGAGCTGCATCAGATGGACGTGAGTAACGCCTTCCTCCATAGTTCACTAGAGGGTGAGGAGCTCTACATGGTGCAGCCTCCAGGCTTCACGATGGCACTTGGAGGGTGGCTGCGGAAGGCCCTCTATGGCCTGAAGCAGTCACCTCGGTGCTAGAACCAGGAGATCAGCAGCACGCTACTCCGCGACGGCCTTCAGCGCAGCACCACTGACCCCACACTGTTCGTCAGCCCGCGTGGCCAGACCCTCGCCACTGTCCTGGTCTACGTCGACGATCTCCTCATTGCGTCACCTAACATGGGTGCCATCCAGCGAGTCAAGGACCCGCTGCATACCGCCTACCAGATGAAGGATCTCGGGTCTGCCCGAGTCTTCCTGGTCATGGAGCTCGAGCATGATCGCTCCCAGGGCATTCTGCACGTCCACCAGGCTGCCAATGTGCAGACACTGTCCACTCGCTTCGCCGAGGACCTGACCCTCGTGCCTAGCGCATCCTCACCCATGTCACCTGATTGCCAGGTGAAGCTGAAGTGTCCTGACTCAGCCGTTGTGGGGGAGCCAGTTGACATGACCACATATCTGCGAGTCATTGGGTCACTGATGTTCCTGGCGACGACGCCACGCCCAGACATCACGTTCGCCGTCAACCTCCTCGCTCAGTTTTCCTAGGAGCCGCGTTACCTCCACTTCGAGGCCGCGATCCGAGTACTGCGCTACGCTGTCTCGACTCCTCGGTGAGATCTCATGTTCCGCCGTCAACCGTCTATCGTCGCGGTGGGTTACACCAACAGTGACTGGACTGGCAGTCGAGACGGCAAGTGTCGTACAGGCTAGAACTTTCGGATCGGCGGCACGGCTGTGTCCTGGCGCAATGGCAAGCAGGGGTGCATTGCACGCAACACTGCTGAGGCTGAGTACGTGGCCCTTGGCTCAGGCGCGTGTGAGAGTGTGTGGTTGCGTCGTTTGTTGTCCGAGTTGCGTAAGTCTGTCGCATCCATAGTTGCATAGTGACAATGAGAGTTCCATGGCCATCGCCGACAATGACGGCGTGCATGAGACACGCACAAAGCACATCAACGTTGAGTATCACTATGTGCGTTCACTGTTGCATGACGGCAACATCAGCATTGTGTGGGTTGAGACAGCACGACAGCTGGCTGACATCTTGACCAATGCACTGAAGCGCAACTCGTTAAAGAAGGCGGTGAGTTCGGTGGGTGTGCGTCTGTGAGTGGCTCTCTTTGTCCTGTCTGCATCTTTGCGTACCCTGGGGGAGTCTGGTTGTTGGCTGTGTCTTTGCCCGTCCATGTGCACTACGCCTGTGAGTCATGGGGGAGTGTTGGTTTTTGCGCATCTCTCATTGTGCTCTGTTGTGTCCTCCCGGCTTGTGTACATCGGCGTGCAGATGACTGACGGTGAGCATTCGAGATTGCTGGAGTGTCGTTCGGTGGAGCCGACGCACGCTGAGGCCTACTCGTAGTTCGCTGGAGCCTCCTCCGTCCGGCGACGTGCTCAGCTCCATCGGCAGGCCTCCTCGGCGGTCGGACGGCCGGCGGTCACTGCCACCGCAGATGCTGTCTGCATGCTCCCAGCGCTGGTTCTGATTGTGTGATTGCGTCCGCAGCGTCATGCTCTGCCTAGGGTCCATGTCTCTTGCTGCGTGGCACTGTCTGGCACCGCTAACTGTCATAGGAACTGCCTGGGTTCGGGCAGCCATAACTCTTTGCTGCTATTTTTCTAGCTGATTCTCACCGCACGACTGCATTGGAAGTGTCGGTATCATGGTATGGTCCAGTTTTCAGGCAAAACGTACGACGCCCGGGTTTTGGGCTGTCAAGCGTCTGGCAGGGCTCACCGAGAAAACCCTGCCTGCCAGAAAATAGGTCTAGGACTATTTTCTGATTGGCTGGTTAGCTGAGTAACAAGTTCTACACTAGTGGGGGGAGCTAGAACTTGGAGGGGTCTCCCATTGTTGCTCATAATTCCTTCCTAATCAGTCACTTTCAGTTTTCAGCTGCTTTCAAGCGCTAACACTAGCGCGCGCGTTTCTGAGTAACAAACCCAAAGCTTCCAAACTTAGACTCTAGAGCAGCAGAATAAGGGGGCAGCAGACTTAAGCAACTAGCGTGGAAGCCCGCACGCTGCATCACCAACGCTTCTGCGGGCCCTCTTGTTGACCGCCGCCCGAACGCAGGTCCGGCGCTGAAGAATCGGACTATGCGGGTCCTCACGTTAGGACAAGGCAAGAACCTGGGCCCCAAGGTCAATTTATCCATATTTTAATATTGCGTTGGAGGCGTACTCTCTAGTTTGAATCTGATGTAAGCGTACATATTTGTTCGAGTAAGAATCCATCAAGAAAAACATTGCCTTCATCTTGGAACCGCTGTGAAATGCAAATATTCTTGGTTTGCATGGAAAGATTTTGGCATAGACCACATTTCTTGCAAGTACTCATTGACATAATAACTACAACCAAGGGAAAAGGAAAAGAAGACAAATTGAAAAGAGAAGGACATTCAATTTGGGGAATTCGTGGCTACAAAAACGTTTCTGCACAAAGTTTATGCACAAAGTTCTTGCACAAAGTTTATGCACAAAGGTTATGCACAAAGTTTATGCACAAATATTATGCACAAATTTTATGCAAAAAGTTTATGCACAAAGTTTATGCAAACTTTTTTCACAAACTTTATGCACAAAGTTTATGCACAAAGTAATTGCACAACGGTTATGCAAAACGTTTATGTACAATGTTTATGCACAAAGTTTATGCACAAAGTTTCTGCACAAAGTTTATGCACAAGCTTTATGCACAAAGCATATGCACAAACATTATGCACAAAGTTAATGCACAAAGTTTATGCACAACGTTTGTGCACAAATTTTATACACAAAGGTTGTGCACATAGTTTGTGCACAGAGTTTATGCACACAGTTTATGCACAAAGTTTATGCACAAGGTTTATGCACAACGTTTATGGACAAAGTTTTATGCACAAAGTTTCTGCACAAAGTTTCTGCGCAAAGTTTATGAACAAAGCTTATGCACAAAGTTTATGCATCGAGTTTTCGCACAATATTTCTGCACAACGTTTATGCACAAAGTTTATGCACAAAGTTTATGCACAAGGTTTGTGCACAAATTTTATACACAAAGTTTATGCACAGAGTTTGTGCACAGAGTTTATGCACACAGTTTATGCACAAAGTTTATGCACAAAGTTTATGCACAACGTTTATGGACAAAGTTTTATGCACAAAGTTTCTGCACAAAGTTTCTGTGCAAAGTTTATGAACAAAGCTTATGCACAAAGTTTATGCATCGAGTTTTTGCACAATATTTCTGCACAACGTTTATGCACAAAGTTTATGCACAGAGTTAATGCACAAAGTTTTTGCAAAAATTTTATGCACAACGTTTATGGACAAAGTTTATGCACAAAGTTTATGCACAAACTTTATGCACACATTTTTATGCACAGAGTTCATGCACAAATTATATGTACAAAGTTTGTGAACAAAGATTATTCACAAAGTTTACGCACAAGGTTTCTGCACAAAGTTGATGCACGAAGTTTATGCACAAAGTTTATGCACAAAGTTTATGCACAACGTTTATGTACAAAGTTTATGCACAAAGTACATGCACAAAGTTAATGCACAAAGTTTTTTAACAAAGCTTATGCACAAAGTTTATGCAAAACGTTTCAGCAAAATGTTTTTGCACAAACTTTATGCACAACCTTTATGCACAAAGTTTATGCACAAAGTTGATGCACAAAGGTTGTACACAAAGTTTATGCACAAATTTTATGGACGAAGTTTATGCACAAAGATCATGCACAAAGTTTATGCAGAAAGTTTATGCACAAATTTTATGCACAAATTTTATGCACAAAGTTTATGCACAAAGTTTATGCACAAATTTTATGCACAACGTTATGGAAAAGGTTTATGCACAAAGTATGTGCACAAAGTTAATGCACAAAGTTCTTGAACAAAGCTTATGCACAAAGTTTATGCAAAAAGCTTCAGCACAAAGTTTCTGCACAAAGTTTATGCACAACATTTATGCACAAGTTTGATGCACAATGTTTGTGCACACTTTTTATGCACAAAGTTTATGCACAGAGTTTATGCACAAAGTTTGTGAACAAAGATTATTCACAAAGTTTACGTACAAGGTTTCTGCACAAAGTTAATGCACAAAGTTTATGGACAAAGTTTATGCACAACGTTTATGCACAAATTTTATGCACAAAGTTTATGCAAAACGTTTATGCACAAAGTTTATGGAAAAAGTTTATGCACAAAGTATATGCACAAAGTTGATGCGCAAAGTTTTTGAACAAAGCTTGTGCACAAAGGTTATGCAAAACGTTTTGGCAAAACGTTTCTACACAAAGTTTATGCACACCGTTTATGCACAAAGTTTATTCACAAAGTTTATGCACAAAGCTTATGCACAAAATTGATGCACAAGTTTTATGCACAAAGTTTATGCACAAAGTTCATGCACAAAGCTTATGCACAAAGTTTATGCAAAATACTTCAGCACAAAGTTTCTGCACAAAGTTTATGCACAACATTTATTCACAAAGTTTATGCACAAAGTTTATGCACAAGGTTTATACACAAATTTTATGCACAAAATTTATGGACAACGTTTATGCACAATGATTATGCACAAAGTTTATGCACAAAGTTCATGCACAAAGTTCATGCACAATTTTTATGCACAGATTTTATGCACAAAGTTTATGCACAAAGTTTATGCACAACGTTTATGCACAATTGTTATGCACAAAGTTTATGCACAAAGTTTATGCACAACGTTTATGGACAAAGTTTTATGCACAAAGTTTCTGCACAAAGTTTCTGCACGAAGTTTATGAACAAATCTTATGCACAAAGTTAATGCACAAAATTTCTGCACACAGTTTATGCACACATTTTCTGCACAGAGTTTATGCACAAAGTTTATGCACAACGTTTATGGACAACGTTTTATGCACAAAGTTTCTGCACAAAGTTTCTGCGTAAAGTTTATGCACAGAGTTTATGCACAAAGTTTATGAACAAAGAATATGCACAAATTCTATGCACAAACTTTATGCACAGAGTTTATGCACAAATTTTATGCACAAAGTTTCTGCACGAAGTTTATGAACAAAGCTTATGCACAAATTTTACGCAAAACGTTTCAGCACAAAGTTTCTGGACAAAGTTTATGCACAACATTTATTCACAAAGTTTATGCACAAGGTTTATGCACAAATTTTATGCACAAAGTTTATGCACAAAGTCTATGCACAAATTTTATGCACAAATTTATGCACAAAGTTTCTGGACAAAGTTTATGCACAAATTTTCTGCACAAAGTTTATGAATAAAGCTTCTGCACAAAGTTTATGCAAAAAGTTTCACCACAAACATTCTGCACAAAGTTTATTCAAAACGTTTATGCACAAAGTTTATGCACAAAGCTTATGCACAAAAACGATGCACAAAGTTAATGCACAAAGGTTATGCACAAAGTTTCTGCACGAAGTTTATGAACAAAGCTTATGCACAAATTTTATGCAAAATGTTTCAGCACAAAGTTTCTGGACAAAGTTTATGCACAACATTTATTCACAAAGTTTATGCACAAGGTTTATGCACAAATATTATGCACAAAGTTTATGCACAAAGTCTATGCACGAAATTTATGCACAAAGTTTCTGGACAAAGTTTATGCACAAATTTTCTGCACAAAGTTTATGAATAAAGCTTCTGCACAAAGTTTATGCAAAACGTTTTAGCACAAACATTCTGCACAAAGCTTATTCAAAACGTTAATGCACAAAGTTTATGCACAAAGTTTATGCACAGAGTTTATGCACAAAGTTAATGGACAAAGTTTATGCACAAAGTATATGCTCAAAGTTAATGCACAAACTTTTTGAACAAAGCTTATGCACAAAGCTTCAGCACAAAGTTTCTGCACAACGTTTATGCAAAATGTTTATGCACAAAGCTTATGCACAATGTTTATGCACAAATGTTATGCACAAAGCTTATGCACAAAGTCTATGGACAACGTTTATGCACAAAGATCATGCACAAAGTTTCTGCACAAAGTTTATGAACAAAGCTTATGCACTAAGTTTATGCAAAACGTTTCAGCACAAAGTTTATGCATTAAGTTTATGCACAAATGTTATGCAAAAAGTTTATGCACAAAGTTTATGCACAACTTTTATGCACAAAGTTTCTGGACAAAGTTTATGCACAAAGTTTTTGCACGAAGTATATGAATAAAGCTTATGCACAAAGTTTATGCAAAACGTTTCAGCACAAACTTTCTGCACAAAGTTTATTCAAAACGTTTATGCACAAAGTTTATGCACAAAGTTTATACACAAAATTTATGCACAAAGTTTATGCACAAAGGTTTTGCACAAATTTTATGCACAAAGTTCATGCACAAAGTTTATGCACAATGTTTATGCACAAAGTTAATGCACAGAGTTTTTGAAAAAAGCTTATGCACAAAGTTTATGCACAAAGTTAATGGACAAAATTTATGCACAAAGTTTTTGAACAAAGCTTATGCACAAATTTTATGCAAAAAGCTTCAGCACAACGTTTATGCACAACGTTTATGCACAACGTTTATGCACAACGTTTATGCACAAAGTTTATGCACAAAGTTTATGCACAAAGCTTATGCACAAAATTGATGCACAAAGAATATGCACAAAGTCTATGAACAAATTTTATGCACAAAGTTCATGCACAAAGCTTCTGCACAAAGTTTATGAAAAAAGCTTATGAATAAAGCTTATGCACGAAGTTTATGCAAAACGTTTCAGCACAAACTTTCTGCACGAGGTTTATTCAAAACGTTTATGCACAAAGTTTATGCAAAACGTTTATGCACAAAGTTTATGCACAAAGTTTATGCACAAATGTTATGCACAAAGTTTTTGGACAAAGTTTATGCACAAAGTTTATGAATAAATCCTATGCACAAAGTTTATGCAAAACGTTTCAGCACAAACGTTCTGCACAAAGTTTATTCAAAACTTTTATGCACAAAGTTTATGCACAAAGTTAATGCACAAAGTTTTTGAACAAAGCGTATGCACAAAGTTTACGCACAAAATTTATGCAAAACGTTAATGGACAAAGTTTGTGCACAAAGTATATGCACAAAGGTTTTTAACAAAGCTTATGCACAAAGTTTATGCAAAATGCTTCAGCACAAAGTTTCTGCACAACGTTTATGCACAAAGTTTATGCACAAAGCTTATGCACAAAATTGATGCACAAAGTTTATGCACAAAGTCTATGGACAAATTTTATGCACAAAGTTTATGCACAAAGTTTATGAATAAAGCTTATGCACAAAGTTTATGCAAAACGTTTCAGCACAAACGTTCTGCACAAAGTTTATTCAAAACGTTTTTGCACAAACTTTTTGCACAAAGTTTATGCACAAAGTTAATGCACAAAGTTTTTGAACAAAGCTTATGCACAAAGTTTATTGACAAAGTTTATGCAAAACGTTAATGGACAAAGTTTATGCACAAAGTTAGTGCACAAAGTTTTTGAACAGAGCTTATGCACAAAGTTTATGCAAAATGCTTCAGCACAAAGTTTCTGCACAACATTTATGCACAAAGTTTATGCTGAAAAGTTTATGCACAAGGCTTATGCAAAAAATTGATGCACAAAGTTTATGCACAAAGTTTATGCACAATGTCTATGGACAAATTCTATGCACAAAGTTCATGCACAAAGTTTTTGCACAGAGTTTATGCACAAAGTTTATGCACACGGTTTATGCACAAAGTTTATGCACAAAGTTTATGCACAACGTTTGTGCATAAAGTTTATGCAAAACGTTTATGCACAAACTTTATGCACAACGTTTATGGACAATGTTTATGCACAAAGTTTATGCACAAAGTTTATGCACAAAGTTCATGCACAAAGTTCATGCACAAAGTTTATGCACACGGTTTATGCACAAAGTTTATGCACAAAGTTTGTGCACAAAGTTTATGCAAATATTTTATGCACAAAGTTTATGCACAACGTTTATGGACAATGTTTATGCACAAAGTTTATGCACAAAGTTCATGCACAAAGTTTATGCACAAAGTTCATGCACAAAGTTCATGCACAAAGTTTATGCACAAAGTTTATGCACAAAGTTTATGCACAACGTTTATGCACAACATTTGTGCACAAATTGTATGCACAAAGTTTATGCACAAAGTTCATGGACGAAGTTTATGCACAAAGTTTATGCAAAACGTTTCTGCACAAAGTTTATAAACAAAGCTTATGCAAAACGTTTCTGCTGAAAGTTTATGCATAAAGTTTCTGTAGAAATGTTCTGCGCAAAGTTCATGCACAAAGTTTATGTAAGACGTTTATGAACAAAGTTTATGCACAAAGTTTATGCACAAAGTTTATGCACAACGTTTATGCACAAAGGTTATGGACAAATTTTTTGCACAAAGTTTATGAACATATCTTATGCACAAAGTTTTTGCACAAAGTTTATGGAAAAGGTTTTACTGCCCAAAGTTTATACACATAGTTTATGCACAGAGCTCATGCACAACGTTTATGCACAATGTTTGTGCACAAAGCTTATGCACAGTTTTTATGCACAACGTTTATGCACAAAGTTTATGGACAAAGTTTATGCACAAAGTTTATGCACAAATTTTCTGCACAAAGTTTATGCACAAAGTTTATGCACAAAGTTTATGCACAAAGTTTATACAACAAATTTATGCACAAAGTTTATGCACAAAGTTTATGCATAAAGTTTATGCACAAAATTCATGCACAAAGTTGATGCACAAAGTTTATGCACAAAGTTTATGCACAAAGTTTGCGCACAAAGTTTATGCACAAATTTTATGCACTGATGTTATGCACAAAGTTTATGCAATACATTTTTGCACAAACTTTATGCACAAAGTTTATGCACAACGTTTATGCAGAAAGTTTATGCACAAAGCTTCTGCACAAATTTCATGCAACACATTTATCCACAAAGTTTATGCACAAGTTTATGCACAAAATCTGTACACAAAGTTTATACACAAATTTGATGCACAAAGTTTATGGACAACGTTTATGCCCAAAGTTCATGCACAAAGTTTATGCACAAAGTTCATGCAAAACGTTTATGCACTAAGTTTATGCACAAAGTTTATGCACAGCGTTTATTCACAAAGTTTATTCATAAAGTTTATGTACAATTTTTATGAACAAAGTTTATGCACAAATTTTACGCAGAAAGTTTATGCACAAAGTTTATGCACAACGTTCATGCACAAAGTTTATGCACAAAGATTATACACAAAGTTTATGCACAAAGATTATGCACAAAGTTTATGCACAACGTTTATGCACAACATTTATGCACAAATATTATGCACAAAGTTTCTGCACAAAGTTTATGCACAAAGTTTATGCACAACGTTTATGCACAAAGGTTATGCCACAAATTTATGGACAAAGTTTATGCAAAAATTTCATGCATAAAGCTTATGCACAACGCTTATGCACAAAGTTTATGCACAATGTTTATGCACCAGGTTTTTGCACAAAGTCTATGCAACAAATTTATGCACAAAGTTTATGCACAAAGTTTATGCACAAAGTTTATGCACAAAGTTTATGCACAAATTTTATGCACAAAGTTTATGCACAAAGTTTATGCAACAAACTTATGCACAAAGTTTATGCACAAAGTTTATGCACAAATTTTATGCACAAAGTTGATGCACAAAGTTTATGCACAAAGTTTATGCAACAAATTTATTCAGAAAGTTTATGCACAAAGCTTATGCATAAAGTTTATGCACAAAATTTATGCACAAAGTTTATGCACAAAGTTTATGTACAAAGTTTATGCACAAAGTTTATGTACAAAGTTTATGCACAAAGTTTATGCAGAAAGTTTATGCACAAAGCTTATGCATAAAGTTTATGCACAAAATTTATGCACAAAGTTTATGCACAAAGTTTATGTACAAAGTTTATGCACAAAGTTTATGTACAAAGTTTATGCACAAAGTTTCTGCACAAAGTTTATGCACAAAGTTTATGCACAAAGTTTATGCACAACGTTTATGCACAATGTTTATGCACAAATTTTATGCACAAAGTTTCTGCACAAAGTTTATGCACAAAGTTTATGCACAAAGTTTATGCACAACGTTTATGCACAATGTTTATGCACAAATTTTATGCACAAAGTTTCTGCACAAAGTTTATGCACAAAGGTTATGCACAACGTTTATGCACAAAGATTATGCAACAAATGTATGCACGAAGTTTATGCAACAAACTTATGCACAAAGTTTATGCACAAAGTTTATGCACAAAGTTTATGCACAAAGTTAATGCATAAAGTTTATGCACAACGTTTATGCACAAAGTTTATGCACAACGTTTATACACAAAGTTTATGCACAACGTTTGTGCACAAAGTTTATTCACAAAGTTTATGCAACAAATTTATGCACAAAATTTATGCACAACGTTTATGCACAAAGTTTATGCACAAAGTTTATGCATAAAGTTTATGCACAAAATTTATGCACAACGTTTATGCACAAATTCTATGCACAAAGTTTATGAACAAAGTTTATGTGCAAATTTTATGCGACAAATGTATGCACAAAGTTTATGCACAAAGTTCATGCACAAAATTTATTCACAAAGTTTATGCACAAAGTTTATGCACAAAGTTTATGCACAAAGTTTATGCAACAAAATTATGCACAACGTTTATGCACAATGATTATGCACAAAATTTATGCACAAAGTTTATGCAACAAATTTATGCACAAAGGTTATGCATAAAGTTTACTCACAAAATTTATGCACAAGATTTATGCACAAAGTTTATGCACAAAGTTTATGGACGAATGTTATGCACGAAGTTTATGCACAGAGTTTCTGCACAAAGTTTATGAACAAAGCTTATGCACAAAGTTTCTGCTGAAAGTTTATGCACAAAGTTTCTGCACAAATTTTATGCACAACGTTTCTGCACAAATTTGCTGCACAACGTTTATGCACAAAGTTTATATACAAAGTTTCTGAACAAAGTTTATGCACAATGTCTATGCACAAAGTTTATGCACAAAAGTTATGCACAACGTTTCTGCACAAAATGTATGCACAAATTTTATGCACAAAGTTCATGCACAAAGTTTATGGACGAAGTTTATGCAAAACGTTTATGCACAAAGTTTCTACACAAAGTTTATGAACATATCTTGTGCACAAAGTTTTTGCACAAAGTTTCTGCACAAGGTTTATGCACAGAGTTTACTGCCCAAAGTTTATGCACAAAGTTTATGCACCAAGGTCATGCACAAAGCTTATGCGCAAAGTTTATGCACAACATTTGTGCACAAAGTTTATGCACAAATTTTATGCACAAAGTTAATGCATAAAGTTTATGGACGAAGTTTATGCACAAAAGTTTATGCACAAAGTTTCTGCACAAAGTTTATGAACATATCTTATGGACCAAGTTCATGCACAAAGTTTCTGCACGAAGTTTATGCAAAACTTTTATGCACAAAATTTATGCACAAAGTTTATGCGCAAAGTCCATGCACAAAGTTTATGCACAAAGTTTCTGCACAACGTTTATGCACAACGTTTATGCACAAAGTTTATGCACAAAGTTTATGCACAAACGTTTTGCACAAAGTTTTTGCACAAAGTTTATGCACAAAATGTATGCACAAGTAAGATGCACAAATTTTATGCACAATTTTTATGCACAAAGTTTATGCACTGAGTTTATGCACGAATTGTATGTACAAAGTTTGTGAACAAAGATTATTCACAAAGTTTATGCATATAGTCTATGCACCACGTTTATGCACAAAGTTTATGCACAAAGTTTATGGACAAAGTTCATGCACAAAGTTTATGCAGAAAGTTCATGCACAAAGTTTATGCACATCGTTTATGCACAAAGTTTGAGCACAAAGTTTGTGCACGAAGTTTCTGCACAAAGTTTATGCACAAAGTTTATGCACAAAGTATATGCACAAAGTTTATGCACAAGATTCATGCAAAACGTTTATGCACAGAGTTTATGCACAAATGTTATGGACAAATTTTATTCACAAACTTCATGCACAAAGTTCATGTACAAAGTTTATGCACAAAGTTAATGCACAAAGTTTATGCACAAAGTGTATGCACAAAGTTTGTGCACAAAGTTTATGCAAAACGTTTATACACAAACTTCATGCACAAAGGTTATGCACAAATTTTATGAACAACGTTTATGCACAAAGTTTATGCACAAAGTTCATGTACAAAGTTTGTGAACGAAGATTATTCACAAAGCTTACGCACAAGGTTTCTGCACAAAGTAAATGCACAAAGTTTATGGACAAAGTTTGTGAACCACGTTTATGCACAAAGTTTATGCACAAAGTTTATGCATAAAGTATTTGCACAAAATTTATGCACAAAGTTTGTGCACAACGTTTATGCACAAAGTTTCTGCGCAAAGTTTATGAACAAAGCTTATGCACAAAGGTTATGAAGAAAGCTTCTACACAAAGGTTCTGCACAAATTTTATGCACATCTATGCACAAAGTTTATGCACAAAGTTTATGCAACAAGTTTATGCACAACGTTTATGCACAAAAATTATGCATCAAGTTTATGCATAAAATTTATGCACAAAGGTTATGCACAAAGTTGATGCACAAAGTTTATGCACAAGTATGTGCACAAAGTTTGTGCACAAAGTTTATGCACGAAGTCTATGCAACAAACGTATGCACAAATTTTATGCACAAATGTTATGCATAAAGTTTATGCACAAAGTTTATGCACAAAGTTTATGCAACAAAGTGGATGCACAAAGGTTATGCACAACGTTTATGCACAAAGTTTATGCACAAAGTTTATGCAACAAATTTATGCACAAAGTTTATGCAAAAAGTAAATGCACAACGTTTATGCACAAAGTTTATGCACAAATTTTATGCACAAAGTTGATGCACAAATTTATGCACAAAGTTTATGCACAAAGTTGATGCACAAAGTTTATGCACAACGTTTATGCACAACGTTTATGCAGAAAGTTTATGCACAAAGTTTATGCAACAAATTTATGCACAAAGTTTATGCACAACGTTTATGCATAAAGTTTATGCACAAAGTTTATACATAGCGTTTATGCAACAAGTTTATGCACGAAGTTTATGCACAAAGTTTATGCATAAAATTTATGCACAAAATTTATGAACAAATCTTATGCACACTGTTTATGCACACCTTTTATGCACAAAGTTTATGCACAGATTTTATGTACAACGTTTATGCAACAAATTTATGCACAAAGTGTATGCACAAAGTTTATGCATACCGTTTATGCACAAAATGTATGCATAAAGTTTATGCACAAATTCTATGCACAAAGGATGTGCACAAAATTCATGCACAAAGTTTATGCACAGAGTTTATGCACAAAGTTCATGCACAAAATTTATGCATAAATTTTATGCACAAAGTTTATGCACAAAGTTTATGCAACAAATTTGTGCACAAAGTTTATGCATGAATTTTATGCACAAAATTTATGCACAAAGTTTATGCACAACGTTTATGCACAAAGTGTATGCACAACGTTTATGCACAAAGTTTATGCACAAAGTGTCTGCACAAAGTTTATGCACAAAGTTTATTCACAAAGTGTATGCACAACGTTTATGCACAATGTTTATGCAACAAATTTATGCACAAATTTCATGCACAAAGTTTATGCACAAAGTTTATGAACAAAATTTATACAAAACGTTTATGCACAAAGTTCATGCACAAAGTTTATGCACAAATTTTATGCACTAAGTTTATGCACAAAGCTTATGCACAAAGTTGATGCACAAAGTTTATGCAACAAATTTATGCACAAAGTTTATGCACAAAGTTGATGCACAAAGTTTATGCACAACGTTTATGCAAAACGTTCATGCACAAAGTTTATACACAAAGTTCGTGTACAAAGTTTTTGCACAAAGTTTATGCACAATGTCTATGCACAAAGTTTATGCATAAAGTTTATGCACAAAATATATGCACAAAATTTATGCACAAAGTTGATGCACAAAGTTTATGGACAAAGTTTATGCACAAAGTTCATGCACAAAGTTCATGCACAAATTTTATGCACAAAGTTCATGCACAAAGTTTATGCACAAAGTTTATGCACAAAGTTTATGCACGAAGTTTATGCACAAAGTTTATGCAACAAATTTGATGTACAAAGTTTATGCACAAAGTTTATGCACAACGTTTATGCACAAAGTTGATGGACAAAGTTGATGCACAAAGTTTATGCACAAAGTTTATACACAAAGTTTGTGCACAAAGTTTATGCACAACGTTTATGCACAAAGTTTATGCAACAAATGCATGCACAATGTTTATGCACAAATGTTATGCATAAAGTTTACGCACAAAATTTATGCACAAAGTTTATGCAACAAAGTTGATGCACAACATTTATGCACAAAGTTTATGCACAATGTTTATGCACAAAGTTGATGCACAAAGTTTATGCACAAAGTTTATGCACAAAGTTTTTGCACAAAGTTTATGCACAATGTTTATGCACAACGTTTATGCACAAAGTCTATGCACAACGTTTATGCAACAAATTTATGCACAAAATTTATGCACAAAGTTTACACATAACGTTTATGCACAAAGTTTACGCAAAAAGTTTATGCAAAAAGTTTATGCACAAAGTTCATGCACAAAAGTTATGAAAAGATCGTATGCACACAGTTTATGCACAACGTTTATGCACAAAGTTTATGCACAAAGTTTATGCAACAAATTTATGCACAAAGTTTATGCACAAAGTTTATGCATAACGTTTATGCACAAAATGTATGCATAAAGTTTATGCATAAATTCTATGCACAAAGTTTATGCACAGTTTCTGCACAAAGTTCATGCACAAAGGTTATGCACAAAGTTTTTGCACAAAGTTTATGCAACAAGTTTATGCACAAAATGTATGCACAAATTTTATGCACAAAGTTTATGCACAAAGTTTATGCAACAAATTTATGCACAAAGTTCATGCACAAAGTTTATGCATAAAGTTTATGCACAAAATTTATGCACAAAGTTGATGCACAACGTTTATGCATAAAGTGTATGCACAACGTTTATGCACAAAGTTTATGCACATTGTTTCTGCACAAAGTTTATGCACAAAGTTTATGCACAAAGTTTATGCAACAGATTTATGCACAAAGTTTATGCACAAAGTTTATGCACAAAGTTTATGCAAAAAGTTGATGCACAAAGTTGATGCAAAAAGTTCATGCACAAAGTTTATGCACAAAGTTCATGCACAAAGTTTATGCACAAATTTTATGCACAAAGTTTATGCACAAAGCTTGTGCACAAAGTTGATGCACAAAGTTTATGCAACAAATTTATGCACAAAGTTT
Organism: Penium margaritaceum; assembly: GCA_023375785.1. NCBI lineage: Eukaryota > Viridiplantae > Streptophyta > Zygnematophyceae > Desmidiales > Peniaceae > Penium > Penium margaritaceum. Next base: position 29,733 of record SZWC01013130.1, read on the forward strand.
ATGCACAAAGTTGATGCACAAAGTTTATGCACATCGTTTATGCAAAACGTTCATGCACAAAGTTTATACACAAAGTTCGTGTACAAAGTTTATGCACAAAGTTTATGCACAATGTTTACGCACAAAGTTTATGCATAAAGTTTATGCACAAAATATATGCACAAAATTTATGCACAAAGTTGATGCACAAAGTTTATGGACAAAGTTTATGCACAAAGTTCATGCACAAAGTTTATGCACAAAGTTCATGCACAAAGTTCATGCACAAAGTTTATGCATAAATTTTCTGCACAAATTTCATGAACAAAGCTTATGCACAAAGTTTATGCACAACGTTTATGCATAACGTTTAAGCACAAAGTTTCTGCACAAATTTTATGCACAAAACGTATGCACAAAGTTTATGCACAAAATTTATGCACAAAGTTTATGCACAAAGTTTATGCAACAAATTTATGCACAACGTTTATGCACAAAGCTTATGCATAAAGTTTATGCACAACATTTATCCACAAAGTTTATGCACAAAGTTGATGCACAAAGTTTATGCACAAAGTTTATGCACAAATTTCATGCAAAACGTTTATGCACAAGGCTTATGCACAAAGTTTATTCACAAATTTTGTGCACAAAGTTTATGCACAAAGTTTATGCAAAAAGTTTGTGCGTACATTTTATGCACACTGTTTATGCACAAAGTTCATGCACAATTTTTATGCACACATTTTATGCACAAAGTTTACGCAGAAAGTTCATGCACAACGTTTATGCACAAAGTTTTTGCACAATGTTTATGCACAAATGTTATGCACAAAGTTTATACACGAAGTTTATGCACAACGTTTACGTGCAAAGTTTCTTCACAAAGTTTATGAACAAAGTTTATGGACAAAGCTTATGCACCACGTTTATGCACAAAGTTTATGCACGAAGTTTATGCACAAAGTTTATGCACAAAGTTTATGCACAACGTTTATGCACAAAGTTTCTGCACAAAGTTTATCAACAAAAATTATACACAAAGGTTATGCAAAAAGCTTCAGCACAAAGGTTCTGCACAAATTTTATGCACAACGTTTATGCAAAAACCTTTATGCACAAAGTTTATGCAACGAAATTATGCACAAACTTTATGCATAAAGTTTATGCATCAAGCTTATGCACAAAATGTATGCACAAAGTTTATGCACAAAGTTGATGCACAAAGTTGATGCACAGAGTTTATGCACAGAGTTCATGCACAGAGTTTATGCACAAAGTTTATGCAACAAATGCATGCACAACGTTTATGCACAAATTATATGCATAAAGTTTATGCACAAAATTTATGCACAAAGTTTATGCAACAAAGTTGATGCACAAAGTTTATGCACAAAGTTTACGCACAACGTTTATGCACAAAGTTGATGCACAAAGTTTATGCACAGATTTTATACACAAAGTTTATGCACTAAGTTTATGCAACATATGTCTGCACAAAGTTTATGCACAAAGTTTATACAAAAAGTTTATGCACAAATTTTATGCACAAAGTTTATGCATAAACTTTATTCACACAATTTATGAACAAATCTTATGCACACAGTTTATGCACAACGTTTATGCACAAAGTTTATGCACAAAAGTTATGCACAAATTTTATGCAAAACGTTTATGCAACAAATTTATGCACAAAGTTTATGCACAAAGTTTATGCATAAATTTTATGCACAAAGTTTATGCACAAAATTTATGCATAAAGTTTATGCACAAAGCTTATGCACAGTTTATACACAAAGTTCATGCACAAAGTTTATGCACAAAGTTTATGCACAAATTTTATGCGTAAATTTTATGCACAAAGTTTATGCACAAAGTTAATGCATAAAGTTTATGCACAAAATTTATGCACAAAGTCTATGCACAAAGTTTATGCACAAAGTGTATGCACAATGTTTATGCACAAAGTTGATGCACAAAGGTTCTGCACAAGGTTTATGCACAACGTTTATGCACAAATTGTATTCACAAAGGTTATGAAACAAATTTATGCACAAGGTTTATGCACAAATATTATGCACAAAGTTTATGCACAAAGTTTATGCATAAAGTTTATGCACAAAGTTTATGCACAACGTTTATGCACAAAGTTTATTCACAAAGGTTATGCAACAAATTCATGCACAAAGTTTATGCACAAAGTTCATGCACAAAGTATATGCACAATGTTTATGCACAAAGTTTATGCACAAAGTTTCTGCACAGTGTGTATGCACAAAGTTTATGCAAAACGTTTATGCACAAAGTTCATGCACAGAGTTTATGCACAAAGTTTATGCAACAAATTTATGCACAAAGTTTATGCACAAATTTTATGCACAAAGTTTATGCACAAATTTTATGCACAGATTTTATGCACAAAGTTTATGCACAAATATTACGCTCAAAGTTTATGCAACAAGTTTATGCACAACGTTTATGCACAAAGTTTATGCATAAAGTTAATTCACAAAACTTATGCACAAAGTTTATGCACTAAGTTTATGCACAAAATTTACGCACAAAGTTTATGCACAAAGTTTATGCAACAAATTTATGCACAAAGTTTATGCACAAAGTTTATGCACATAGTGTATGCACAACGTTTATGCACAAAGGTTCTGCACAAAGTTTATGCACAACGTTTATGCACAAATTGTATTCACAAAGGTTATGCAACAAATTTATGCACAAAGTTTATGCACAAAGTTTATGCACATAGTGTATGCACAACGTTTATGCACAAAGGTTCTGCACAAAGTTTATGCACAACGTTTATGCACAAATTGTATTCACAAAGGTTATGCAACAAATTTATGCACAAAGTTTATGCACAAAGTTTATGCACAAAGTTTATGCACAAAGTTTATGCACAAAGTTTATGCATAAAGTTTATGCACAAAGTTTATGCACAAAGTTTATTCACAAAGGTTATGCAACAAATTTATGCACAAAGTTTATGCACAAAGTTTATGCACAAAGTTTATGCACAAAGTTTATGCACAAAGTTTATGCATAAAGTTTATGCACAAAGTTTATGCACAACGTTTATGCACAAAGTTTATTCACAAAGGTTATGCAACAAATTTATGCACAAAGTTTATGCACAAAGTTCATGCACAAAGTATATGCACAATGTTTATGCACAAAGTTTATGCATTATGTTTATGCACAAAGTTTATGCACAAATTTTATGCACAGATTTTATGCACAAAGTTTATGCACAAATTTTATGCACAAAGTTTATGCAACAAGTTTATGCACAACGTTTATGCACGAAGTTTATGCATAAAGTTAATTAAAAAAACTTATGCACAAAGTTTATGCACTAAGTTTATGCACAAATTTTACGCACAAAGTTTATGCACAAAGTTTATGCAACAATTTTATGCACAAAGTGTATGCGCAAAGTTTATGCACAAAGTTTATGCACAAAGTATATGCACAAAATTCATGCACAAAGTTTACGCACAAAGTTCATGCACAAAGTTTATGCACATAGTTTATGCACAAAGTATATGCACAAAGTTTATGCATAAAGTTTGTGCACAAACTTTACGCACAAATGTTATGCACAAAGTCTATGCACAAAGTTTATGCAGAAAGTTTGTGCACAAAATTTATGCACAAAGTTCATGCACAAAGTTTATGCACAAAGTTTACGCACAAAGTTTATGCACAAAGTTTATGCACGAAGTTTATGCACAACATTTATGCACAAACTTTATGTACAAAGTTTCTGCACAAACTTTATGCACAAAGTTTATGAACAATGTTTATGCACAAAGTTTATGCACAAAGTTTCTGCAGAAAGTTTATGCGCAAAGTGTATGCACAACGTTTATGCACAAAGTTTATGCACAAAGTTTATGCATAAAGCTTATGTTAAACAGGACAGGTTGAGGGGGAGGGAGAGAGGATGGAGGAGAGTGGAGGAGGCGGGAGGCTGTTGGAGCCGGGAGTTAGCCGCGGGGCTAACTATCCCTCTCAAGAGCTGTGAGGGGGAGAGGCTCTCAAGAGCTTGCTAGGTGGGATCGCTCTCGAGAGCTTGTGAAGGGGGTTCGAGGCGTTCAACACTTAGTGCGAGAGAGGATCGAGACGAGAATCGTGTAGGTTTTTTTTGGAAAGAATGAGTGTGCGAGGGCGAGGACCGCCCCCTACCGGGTCGGCCTCGCCCAAAGTGTGACATCAAAGCACTGGAGCATGTTGCGCGACGCAACATGCGAATAACGAGAGGGGGGGGGGGGCTTTCGCTCCCTTTCGAGGGGGGAGCAAAAGGCCCCCTCTGTTGGTGCAAGTGCACCACCTAGGAAATGTGCATGTCAGGACCTGCGTTGACTCCCAACTGTCAGAGTCGCGAGGGGCTCAAGTGCAGGAGGCAACCAAGTGAAGCAAACCCGACTACAACAGTCACAAACATTCACTACTTTCACAGTTTATGCACAAAATTCATGCACAACGTTTATGCCAAAAGTTTATGCACAACATTTGTGCACAAATTTTATGCACAAAGTTTCTGCACAACGTTTATGCACAAAGTTTATGCACAAAGGTTATGCACAAAGTTTATGCACAAAGTTTATGCACAAATTTTATGAAATAGATTTATGCACAAATTTTATGCACAAAATGTATGAACAAAGTTTATGCAACAAAGTTGATGCACAAAGTTTATGCACAAAGTTTATGCACAACATTTATGCACAAAGTTTATGCACAAAGTTTATGCAACAAATGTATGCACAAAGTTTATGCACAACGTTTATGCAAAATGTTTATGCACAATGTTTATGCACAAAATTTATGCACAAAGTTGATGCACAAAGTTTATGCACAAAGTTTATGCACAAAGTTTATGCAACAAATTTATACACAAAGTTTATGCACAAAGTTTATGCATAAAGTTTATGCACAAAGTTTATGCAACAAGTTTGTGCACAAAGTTTATGCACAAAGTTTATGCATAAAGTTGATGCACAAAATTTATGCACAAAGTTTATGCAAAACAATTATGCTTAAAGTTTATGCACAAATTCTATGCACAAAGTTTATGCACAACGTTTATGCACAAAGTTCATGCACAAAGTTCATGCACAAAGTTTATGCACAAAGTTTATGCACAAAGTTTATGCACAAAGTTTATGCACAAATTTTATGCACAATGTTTATGCTCAAAGTTTATGCACAAAGTTCATGCCAAAAAAATTGCACAAAGTTTATGCACAAAGTTTATGCATAAAGTTTATGCACAAATTTTATGCACAAAGTTTATTCACAAAGTTGATGCACAAAGTTTATGCACAAAGTTTATGCACAAAGTTTATGCACAAAGTTTATGCACAACGTTTATGCACAAAGTTTATGCACAAAGTTTATGCAACAAATTTATGCACAAACTTTATGCACAAAGTTTATGCATAAAGTTTATGCACAAAGTTTATGCACAAAGTTTATGCACAAAGTTTATGCACAAAGTTTATGCACAAATTTTATGCACAACGTTTATGCACAAAGTTGATGCACAAGGTTTATGCAACAAATTTTTGCACAAAGTTTATGCACAACGATTATGCATAGAGTTTATGCACAAAATTTATGCACAACGTTTATGCACAAATTGTATGCACAACGTTTATGCACAAAGTTTATGCACAAAGTTTCTGCACAAAGTTTATGCACCAAGTTTATGCACAAAGTTTATGCACGAAGTTTATGAAACAAATTTATGCACAAAGATTATGCAGAAAGTTTATGGACAAAGTTTATGCACAAAACGTATACACAAAGTTTATGCACAAAGTTGATCCACAAAATTTATCCACTAAGTATATGCACACAGTTCATGCACAAAGTTTATGCACAAAGTTCATGCACAAAGTTTATGCACAAAGCTAATGTTCAATGTTTATGCACAAAGTCTATGCACAAAGTTTATGCATAACGTTTATGCACAAAAATTATGCACAAAGTTTATGCACAAAGTTGATGCACAAAGTTTATGCACAAAGTTTATGCACAAAGTCCATGCACACAGTTTATGGACGAAGTTTATGCACAACATGTATGCACAAAATTTATGCACAAAATTTCTGCACAACATTTATGCACAAAGTTTATGCACAAAGTTTATGAACAACGTTTATGCACAAAGTTTATGCACAAAGTTTATGCACAACATTTATGCACAAATTTTATGCACGACGTTTATGCATAACGTTTATGCAACAAATTATGCACAAATTTTTTGCACAAAGTTTATGCATAAAGTTGATGCAGAATGTTTATGCACAAAGTTAATGCACAACGTTTATGCACAAAGTTTATGCACAAAGTTTATGCAACAAATATATGCACGAAGGTTATGCACAAAGTTTATGCACAAAGTTTATGCACAAAGTTTAAGCATAAAGTTTATGCACAAAGTTTATGCAACAAATTTATGCACGAAGGTTATGCACAAAGTTTATGCACAAAGTTTATGCACAAAGTTTAAGCATAAAGTTTATGCACAAAGTTTATGCACAACGTTTATGCACAAAGTTTATTCACAAAGGTTATGCAACACATTTATGCACAAAGTTCATGCACAAAGTATATGCACAATGTTTATGCACAACGTTTCTGCACAATGTCTATGCACAACGTTTATGCAAAACGTTAATGCAAAAGGTTTATGCACAGAGTTTATGCACAAATGTTTTGCAACAAATTTATGCACAAAGTTTATGCACAAAGTTTATGCACAAAGTTGATGCACAAAGTTTATGCACAAATTTTTCACAAATTTTATGCACAAAATTTATGCACAATTTTTATGCACAAAGTTTATGCAACAAGTTTATGCACAAATTTATGCATAAAGTTTATTCACAAAACTTATGCACAAAGTTTATGCACTAATTTTATGCACAAAGTTTATGCACAAAGTTTATGCACAAATTTTATGCACAAAGTTCATGCACAAAGTATATGCACAAAGTTTATGCACAACGTTTATGCATAACATTTATGCACAAACTTTATGCACAAAATTTATGCACAAAGTTTATGCACAACGTTTATGCACAAAGTTTATGCACAACGTTTATGCACAAAGATTATGCACAAACTTTATGCACAAAGTTTATGCACAAAGTTTATGCAAAAACATTATGCACAAAGTTTATGCACAAAGTTTATGCACAACATTTATGCACAAAGGTTATGCACAAAGTTTATGCAAAACGTTTATGCACAAAGTTTATGCACAAAGTTAATGCAAACATTTTATGCACAAAGTTTATGCAACAAATTTATGCACAAACTTTATGCACAAACTTTATGCATAAAGTTTATGCACAAAATTTATGCACAAAGTTCATGCACGAACGTTATGCACAAAGTTTATGCACAAAGTTTATGCACAAAGTTTTTGCAACAAATGTATGCACAAAGTTTGTGCACAAAGTTTATGCAAAACGTTTATGCACAAAGTTTATGCAACACATTTATGCACAAAGTTTATGCATGAACTTTATGCACAAAATTTCTGCACAAAGTTTATGCACAAAGTTGAGGCACAAATTTTATGCACAAAGTTCATGCACAAAGTATATGCAAAACGTTCATGCACAAAGTTTATGCACAAAGTTCATGTACAAAGTTAATGCACAAAGTTTATGCAAACCGTTTATGCACAATGTTTATGCACAAAGTTTATGCATAAATTTCATGCACAAAATATATGCACAAAGTTTATGCACAAATTTGATGCACAAAGTTTATGCACAAATTGTATGCACAAAAGTTATGCACAAAATTTATGCATAAAGTTTCTGCACAAATTTTATGAAAAAAGCTTATGCACAAAGTTTATGCACGACGTTTATGAACAAAATTTATGCACAAAGTTTATGCAAAAAAAGTATGCACAAAGTTTATGCACAAAAGTTATGCACAAAATATATGCACAGAGTTTATGCAACAAATATATGCATAACATTTATGCACGAAGTTTACGCACAAAGTTTATGCACAAAGTTTATGCAAAAAGTTTATGCACAACGTTTATGCACAAAGTTTATGCACAATGTTTACGCACAAATGTTATGCACAAACTTTATACACAAAGTTTATGCACAAAGTTTATGCACAAAGTTTCTGCACAAGTTTATGGACAAAGCTTATGCACAAAGTTTCTGCAGAAAGTTTATGCACAAAGTTTTTGCACAAAGTTTATGCACAAGGTTTATGCACAAAGTTCATGCACAAAGTTCATGCACAAAGTTCATGCACAAAGTTTATGCACAAAGTTTAAGCACAAATTTTATGTACAAAGTTTATGCACAAAGTTTATGCACAAAGTTTATGCACAAAGTTTATGCACAAAGTTTATGCACAATCTTTATGCACAATTTTTTTGCACAAAGTTTATGCACAAAGTTTACGCACAAAGTTTATGGACAAAGTTTATGCACTATGTTTATGCACAAAGTTTCTGCACAAAGCTTCTGCACAAATTTTATGAACAAAGCTTATTCACAAATTTTCTGCACAAACGTTTTGCACAAAGTTTATGCACAAAGTTAATGCACAATGTCTATGCACAAAGTTTATGATCAAAGTTTAAGGACAATGTTTATGCTAAAAGTTGATTCACAACGTTTATGAACAAAGTTTGTGCACAAAGTTCATGCACAAAGGTTATGAAAAACGTTTATGCACAACGGTTATGCACAAAGTTTATGCACAAAGTTTATGCACAAAGTTCATGCACAAAGTTTATGCACAAATTTTATACAAAACGTTTTTGCGCAACGTTTATGCACAAAGTTTATGTACAAAGATTGTGCACAAAGATTATTCACAAAGTTTATGCACAACGTTTCTGCACAAAATTAATGCATATAGTTTATGCACAAAGTTTATGCACAACTATTATGCGCAATATTTATGCACAAAGTTTATGCACAAGGTGTATGCACAAAGTTTATGCACAAAGTTTATGCACAAAGTTTGTGCACAAAGTTGATGCACAATGTTTATGCACCAAGTACATGCACAAAGGTTATGCACAAAGTTTATGCACAAAGCTTATGAAAAACGTGTATGCACAAGTTTATGCACAAAGTGTATGCTCAAAGTTTATGCACAAAGTTTATGCACAAAGTTAATGCACAAAGTTTGTGCACAAAGTTTATGCACAATGTTTATGCACCAAGTACATGCACAAAGTTTATGCACCAAGTACATGCACAAAGCTTATGAAAAACGTGTATGCACAAGTTTATGCACAAACTTTCTGCACAAAGTTCATGCACAATGTTTATGCACAAAGTTTATGGACAAAGTTTATGCACAAAGTTTCTGGAAAAAGTTTCTGCACAAAGTTCATACACAAAGTTAATGCACAACGTTTATGCACAATGTTAATGCACAAAATTTATGCACAAAGTTAATGCACAAAGTTTGTGCACAGAGTTTATGCAGAACGTTTTTGGACAAAGTTTATGCACAGAGTTTAGGCATAAAGTTTCTGCACAAAGGTTATGAACAAAGCCTATGCACAAAGTGTATGCACAAAGTTTCTGCCCAACGTTTCTGCAAAAAGTTTATGCACAAAGTTTATGCACAAGGTTTCTGGACAAAGCTTATGCACAAAGTTTATGCACAAAGTTTATGAACAAATCTTATGCACAAAGTTTATGCACAAAATTTATGCATAAAGTTAATGCAGAAGTTTATTCACAAAGTTCATGCACAAAGTTTATGCTCAAAGTTCATCCACAAAGTTTATGCACAAAGTTAATGCACAAAGTTTTTGCACATCGTTGATGCACAACTTTATGCACAACGTTCATGCACAATGTTTATGCACAAAGTTTATGCACGAAGTTTATGCACAAAGTTTATGCACAAAGTTTATGGACAAACTTTATGCACAAAGTTTATGCACAAAGTTTATGCACAAAGGCTATGAACAAATCCTATGCCCAACGTTTATGCACAAACTTTATGCACAAACTTTATGAACAAAGTTTATTCAAAAAGTTTATGCACAAATTTAATGCACAAAGTTTATGAACAAAGTTTATGCACAAAGGTTATGCAAAACGTTTTTGCACAAAGTTTATGCACAAATTTTATGGACAAAGTTTGTGCATAAACTTTGTGAATAAAGCTTTGTGCATAAACGTTGTGCATAGAATCTGTGCATGAACTTTGTGCATAAACGTTGTGCATAAACTTTGTGCATAAGCTTTGTGCATAAACTTTGTGCATAAACGTT
>SZWC01013130.1:40794-53491 GCA_023375785.1 Penium margaritaceum
TTGTGCATAAACTTTGTGCATAAGCTTTGTTCATCAACTTTGTGCATAGACTTTGTGCATATGCTTTGTGCATAAACTTTGTGCATGAACTTTGTGCACAAACTTTGTCTATAAACTTTGTGCAAAAACTTTGTGCATGAACTTTGTGCATAAACGTTGTGCATATATTTTGTGCATAAACTTTGTGCATGAACTTTGTGCATAAAATTTGTCCATAAACTTTGTGCATAAACTTTGTGCATAAACTTTGTGCATGAACTTTGTGCATAAACGTTGTGCATATATTTTGTGCATAAACTTTGTGCATGAACTTTGTGCATAAAATTTGTCCATAAACTTTGTGCATAAACTTTGTGCATAAACTTTGTGCATAAACTTTGTGCATAGACTTTGTGCATAACGTTTGTGCACAAACTTTGTTTATAAACTTTGTGCATAAAGTTTGTGGATGAACTTTGTGCATAAACGTTGTGCATATACTTTGTGCATATACTTTGTGCATAAACTTTGTGCATGCAATTTGTGCATAAACATTGTGAATAAAGCTTTGTGCATGAACGTTGTGCATAAAATTTGTGCATGAACTTTGTGTATAAACGTTGTGCATAAACTTTGTGCATAAACTTTGTGCATAAGCTTTGTGCATGAAAGTTGTGCATAAACTTTGTGCATAAACGTTGTGCACAAATCTTGTGCATCAACCTTGTGCATAAACGTTGTGCATAAACTTTGTGCATAACCTTTGTGTATATACTTTGTGCATAAACTTTGTGCATGAACGTTTTGCATAAACTTTGTGCATAAACATTGTGCATAAATGTTGTGCATAAACTTTGTGCATAAACGTTGTGCATACACTTTGTGCATACATTTTGTGCATACAATTTGTGCATATACTTTGTGCATAAACTTTGTGCATAAACTTTGTGCATAATCTTTGTCCATGACATTTGTGCATAAACTTTGTGAATAAACTTTCTCGATAAATGTTGTGCATAAACTTTGTGCATAAACTTTGTGCATAAACTTTGTGCAGAAACTTTGTGCAAAAACTTTGTGCATAAACTTTGTGCATAAGCTTTGTTCATAAACTTTGTGCATATACTTTGTGCAGAAAATTTGTCCATAAACTTTGTGCATAAACTTTGTGCAGAAACTTTGTGCATAAAATTTGTGCATAAGCTTTGTTCATAAACTTTGTGCATAAACTTTGTGCATGAACTTTGTGCATAAAGTTTGTGCATAAAATTTGTGCATAAACTTTGTGCATGAACTTTGTGCATAAACGTTGTGCATACACTTTGTGCATAAACTTTGTGCATAAACTTTGTCCATTTTACTTTGTGTATAAACTTTGTGCATACACTTTGTGCATAAACTTTGTGCATAAATTTGGTGCATAAACGTTGTGCATAAACTTTGTGCATGAACGTTGAGCATAAACTTTGTGCATATGCTTTGTGAAAACACTTTGTGTATAAACTTTGTGCATGAACTTTGTGCATAAACTTTGTGCATAAACGTTGTGCATAAATTTCTGCACAAACTTTGTGCATAAACTTTGTGCATAAGCTTTGTGCATAAACTTTGTGCATAAACATTGTGCATAAACGTTGTTCATGAACTTTGTGCATGAACTTTGTGAATAAACTTCGTGCATAAACTTTATCCATCAACTTTGTTCATGAACTTTGTTCATAAACGTTGTGCATAAAGTTTGTGCGTAAACTTTGTGCATAAAGTTTGTGCATAGACTTTGTGCATTAACTTTGTGCATAAACTTTGTGCACAAACCTTGTGCATAAACTTTGTGCATAAAGTTTGTGCATGAACTGTGTGCATAAGCTTTGTGCATATACTTTGTGCATAAAATTTGTTCATGAACTTTGTGCACAAACTTTGTGCATAAACTTTGTGCATAACTTCGTGCATAAACGTTGTGCATGAACTTTGTGCATGAACTTTGTGCATAACGTTTGTGCATATACTTTGTGCATAAACTTTGTGCATGAACTTTGTGCATAACCTTTGTGCATAAAAATTGGTCCATAAACTTTGTGCATAAAATTTATGCATAAACTTTTTGCATGAACTTCGTGCATAAGATTTGTTCATGAACTTTATGCAAAAAAGTTGTGCATAAACTTTGTGCATATACTTTGTGCACAAACTTTGTGCATAAACTTTGTGCAGGAACTTTGTGCATAATCTTTGTGCATAAACTTTGTGCATAACCTTTGTGCACAAACGTTTTGTATAAATGTTGTGCACAAAATTTGTGCATAAACTTTGTGCATGAACTTTGTGTATACAAATTTGTGCATAAACTTTGTGCATGAACTTTGTGCATAATGTTTGTGCATAGACATTTTGCATAAACTTTGTGCATGAACTTTGTGCATAAACTTTGTGCAAAAATGTTGTGCATAAACTTTGTCCATCAACTGTGTGCATAAGTTTTGTCCATAGACTTTGTGCATAAACTTTGTGCATAAATGTTGTGCATAAACTTTGTGCATAAACTTTGTGCATAAGCTTTATGCATAAACTTTGTGCACAAACTTTGTTTATAAACTTTGTGCATAAACTTTGTGGATGAACTTTGTGCATAAACGTTGTGCATAAACTTTGTGCATGCAATTTGTGCATAAACTTTGTGAATAAAGCTTTGTGCATAAACGTTGTGCATAGAATCTGTGCATGAACTTTGTGCATAAACGTTGTGCATAAACTTTGTGCATAAGCTTTGTGCATAAAATTTGTGCATAAATGTTGTCCATGAACGTTGTGCATAAACTTTGTGCATAAACTTTGTGCATAAACTTTGTGTATATACTTTGTGCATAAACTTTGTGCATGAACGTTTTGCATAAACTTTGTGCATAAACATTGTGCATAAAGGTTGTGCATAAACTTTGTGCATAAACGTTGTGCATACACTTTGTGCATAAATTCTGTGCATAAACTTTGTGCATATACTTTGTGCATAAACTTTGTGCAAAAACTTTGTGCAAAATCTTTGTCCATGAAATTTGTGCATAAACTTTGTGAATAAACTTTGTCGATAAACGTTGTGCATAAACTCTGTGCAGAAACTTTGTGCATAAACTTTGTGCATAAGCTTTGTTCATCAACTTTGTGCGTAAACTTTGTGCATATACTTTGTGCAGAAAATTTGTCTATAAACTTTGTGCATAAACTTTGTGCAGAAACTTTGTGCATAAAATTTGTGCATAAGATTTATTTGTAAACTTTGTGCATATACTTTGTGCGTAAACTTTGTGCATAAACTTTGTGCATAAACATTGTGCATAAACTTTGTGCACAAACGTTGTGCATGCACTTTGTGCATAAACTTTGTGCATATACTTTGTGCGTAAACTTTGTGCATAAACTTTGTGCATAAACATTGTGCATAAACTTTGTGCACAAACGTTGTGCATGCACTTTGTGCATAAACTTTGTGCATAAACTTTGTGCATAAACGTTGTGCATGAACGTTGTGCGTAAACGTTGTGCATAAACTTTGTGCATAAACTTTGTGCATAAACTTTGTGCATTAACTTTTTGCATAAACTCTGTGCATGAAATTTGTGCATAAACTTTGTGCATAAGCTTTGTTCATCAACTTTGTGCATAGACTTTGTGCATATGCTTTGTGCATAAACTTTGTGCATGAACGTTTTGCATAAACTTTGTGCATAAACATTGTGCATAAAGGTTGTGCATAAACTTTGTGCATAAACGTTGTGCATACACTTTGTGCATAAATTTTGTGCATAAACTTTGTGCATATACTTTGTGCATAAACTTTGTGCAAAAACTTTGTGCAAAATCTTTGTCCATGAAATTTGTGCATAAACTTTGTGAATAAACTTTGTCGATAAACGTTTTGCATAAACTTTGTGCAGAAACTTTGTGCAGAAACTTTGTGCATAAACTTTGTGCATAAGCTTTGTTCATAAACTTTGTGCGTAAACTTTGTGCATATACTTTGTGCAGAAAATTTGTCTATTAACTTTGTGCATAAACTTTGTGCAGAAACTTTGTGCATAAACTTTGTGCATAAGATTTATTTGTAAACTTTGTGCATATACTTTGTGCGTAAACTTTGTGCATAAACTTTGTGCATAAACATTGTGCATAAACTTTGTGCACAAACGTTGTGCATGCACTTTGTGCATAAACTTTGTGCATAGACTTTGTGCATATGCTATGTGCATAAACTTTGTGCATGAACTTTGTGCATAAACGTTGTGCATGCACTTTGTGCATAAACTTTGTGCATAGACTTTGTGCATATGCTATGTGCATAAACTTTGTGCATGAACTTTGTGCATAAACGTTGTGCATGCACTTTGTGCATAAACTTTGTGCATAGACTTTGTGCATATGCTATGTGCATAAACTTTGTGCATGAACTTTGTGCATAAACGTTGTGCATGCACTTTGTGCATAAACTTTGTGCATAGACTTTGTGCATATGCTTTGTGCATAAACTTTGTGCATGAACTTTGTGCACAAACTTTGTCTATAAACTTTGTGCATAAACTTTGTGCATGAACTTTGTGCATAAACGTTGTGCATATATTTTGTGCATAAATTTTGTGCATGAACTTTGTGCATAAAATTTGTCCATAAACTTTGTGCATAAACTTTGTGCATAAACTTTGTGCATAAACTTTGTGCATAGACTTTGTGCATAAACTTTGTACATAATCTTTGAGCATAACATTTGTGCATAAACTTTGTGCATAAACTTTGTCGATAAACGTTGTGCATAAACTTTGTGCATAAACGTTGTGCAGAAACTTTTTGCATAACCATTGTGCATAAGCTTTGTTCGTTATGGTTTTGCAGAAATGTTGTGCATAAACTTTGTGCATAAACGTTGTGCATAAACTTTGTGCATAAACTTTCTGCATAAACTTTTTGCATGAACGTTGTGCATAGACTTTGTTCAAAAACTTTGTGCACAAACATTTTGCATAATCTTTGTGCATAAACCTTGTGCATAAACTTTGTGCATAAGCTTTGTGCATTAACTTTGTGAGTTAACTTTGTGCACAAATTTTATGCAGAACATTTATGCACAAGGTTAATGCACAAGATTTGTGCACAATGTTTATGCACAAAGTTTATGCACAACTTTCATGCACAAAGCTTATGCACAAAGTTTATGCACAAAGTTTATGCACAACGTTTATGCACAAATTTCATGCACAAATTTTATGCACAACGTTCATGCACAAAGCTTTATTCACAATGTTTATGCACAAATTGCATGCACAAAGTTTATGCACAAAGTATATGCACAACGTTTATGCACAAAGTTCATCCACAAAGTTTATGCACAAAGTTTATAAACAAAGTTTTTGCACAAAGTTTATGCATAAAGCTTATGCACAAAGTTTATGCACAAATTTTATGCACAACGTTTATGCACAAAGTTCATGCACAAAGTTGATGGACAAAGTTTATGCACAAAATTGATGCACAAAGTTTATGCACAAAGTTCATGCACGAAGTTTATGCACAATGTCTATGCACAAAAATTATGCACAAATTTCATGCACAAAGTTTATGCACAAACGTTATGCACAAATTTTATACACAAAGTTCATGCACAAAGTTTATGCACAAAGTTTGTGCACAACATTTATGCAAAACGTTTGTGCACAAAGTTTATGCACAAAGTTCCTGCACAAAGTTTATGCACAAAGTTTGTGCACAAAGTATATGCTCAAAGTTTATGCACAAAGTTTTTTCATAAAGTTTATGAAAAAATTGTATGTACGAAGTTTATGCACAAAGTTTATGCAAAAAGGTTATGGACAAAGTTTATGCACAAAGTTTATGCACAAGGTTCATGCACAAAGTTTATGCACAAAGTATATGCACAAAGTTTATGCACAAAGTTCATGCACAAAGTTTATGCACAACGTTTATGCACAAAGTTAAGCACAAAGTTTATGCACATAGTTTGTGCACAAAGTTCATGCACAAAGTTTATGCACAAATTATATGCACAAATCTTATGCACACAGTTCATGCACAAACTTTATGCACAAAGTTTATGCACAAATTCTATGCACAAAGTTTATGCACAAAGTTCACGCACAAAGTTTCTGCACAACGTTTATGAACAAAGTTGATGGATAAAGTCTATGCACGAGGTGTATGCACAAATTTCATGCACAAAGTACATGAACAACGTTTATGCACAACGTTTATGCACAAAGTTTATGCACAAAGCTTATGCACAAAGTTTATGCACAAAGTTTGTGCACAAATTTTATGCACAACGTTTATGCACAAAGTTTATGCACAAAGTTTATGCACAAAGTTTATACACAAAGTTTATACACAAAGCATATGCACAAAGTATATGCACAATGTTTATGCACAAAATTTATGCACAAAGTTTATGCACAAAGTGTATGCACAAAGCTTATACACAAAGTAAAATGGATAAAGTTAATGCACAAAGTTTATGCACAAAGTTTATGAACAAAGTTCATGCACAAAGCTTATGCACAAAGGCTATGCACAAATTGTATGCACAACGTTGATGGACAAAGTTTTTGCACAAAACGTATGGACAAAGTTCATGGACAAATTTTATGCACAAAGTTTATGCCCAAAATTTTTGCACAAAGTTTATGCACAACGTTCATGCACAAAGTTTATGCACAAATCTTATGCACAAAGTGTATTCACAAAGTTTATGCACAACATTTATGCAGATAGTTCATGCACAAAGTTTATGCACAATGTTTATGCACAAAGTTTCTGCACAAAGTTTATGAACAAAGCTTATGCACAAAGTTTATGCAAAAAGTTCATGCACAAAGTTTATGCACAGAGTTTGTGCACAAACTTTATGCACAAAGTTTATGCACAAAGTTTTTGCATAAAGTTTATGAACAAAGTTTATGCACAAATTTTATGCACAAAGTTTGTGCATTAAGATTGTTCACAATGTTTATACACAAAGTTGATGGACAAAAACAATGCACAAAGTTAATGCACAATGTTTATGCACAAACTTTGTGCACAAAATTTATGTACACGGTTTATGCACAAAGTTTGTGCACAAAGTTTATGCACAAAGTTTATGCACAACGTTCATGCACAAAGTTTATGCACAAAGTTTTTGCACAAAGCTTATGCACAACGTTTGTGCACAAAGGTGATGCACAAAGTTTATGGGCAAAGTTTATGCAGCAAGTTTATGCACAAACTTTCTGCACAAAGTTTATGAACAAAGCTTTATGCACAACGTTTATGTACAAAGTTTCTCCACAAAGTTTCTGCACAACGTTTATGCACAAACTTTATGCACAAATTTTATGCAAAGCGTTTATCGACAAAGTTTATGCACAAAGTTTATGCACAAGTTTCATGAACAAATCTCATGCACAAAGTTTATGCACAAAGTTTATGCACAAAGTTTGTGCACAAAGTTTATGCACAAAGTTTATGCACAAAGTTTATGCACAATGTTAATGGACAAAGTTTATGCACAAAGTTTATGCAAAACTTTTATGCACAAAGTTCATGCACAAAGTTTATGCACAAAATTAATGCACAATGTTTATGCACAAAGTTTGTGCACAAAGTTGATGCACAACGGTTATGCACAAAGTTCATGCAAGAATTTTATGCACAAAGTTTATGGAAAACGTTTATGCACAAAGTTTATGCACTAAGTTTCTGCACAAACTTTCTACACAAAGTTTATGCTCAAAGTTTATGCACAACGTTTATGCACAACGTTTATTCACAAATTTTATGCACAAATTTCATGCACAAAGTTTATGCACAAAGTTTATGCACAACGTTGATTGGCAAAGTTTATGCACAACTATTATGCACAAAGTTTGTGCACAAAGTTCATGCACAAAATTTATGCACAAAGTTTATGAACAAAGATAAAGCACAAATTTTATACACAACGTTTGTGCACAAAATGTATGAACAAAATTTATGCACAAAAGGTATGCACAACGTTTATGCTCAAATTGTCTGGACAACGTTTATGCACAAATTTTATACACAAAGTTTATGCACAAAGTTTATGCACAAATCTTGTGCACAAAGTTTATGCACAAAGTTTATGCAAAACGTTCATGCACAAAGTTTATGCACATTTTTTATGCACATTTTGTATGCACAAGATTTATGCACAATGTTTATGCACAAAGTTTATGGAAAACGTTTATGCACAAAGTTTATGCACAAAGTTTCTGCACAAAGATTATGAACAAAGCTTGTGCACAAACTTTATCCACAAAGTTTCTATACAAAGTTTATGCACAAAGTTTACGCACAAAATTTATGGACAAAGTTTATGCACAAAGTTTAAGCACAAAGTTTATGCACAAAGTCCATGCACAAAGTCCATGTAGAAAGTTTATGCACAAAGTTCATGCAAAGAGATTATGAACAAAGTTTATGCACAAAGTTTGTGCACAAAGTTTATGCACAAACTTTATGCACAAAGTTCATGCACAAAGTTTATGCACAAAGTTTATGCACAAAGTTTATGCACAACGTTTATGGGCAAAGTTTAAGCACAAAGCTTATGCACAAAGTTTTTGCATAAAGTTTATGAACAAATCTTATGCACAAAGTTTATGCACATAGTTTATGCACAAAGGTTATGCAAAAATTTCATGAACAAAGTTTATGCACACAGTTTATGCACAAAGTTTATGCAAAAAGGTTATGCACAATGTTTATGCACAAAAATCATGCACAAAGTTTATGCACAAAGTTTATGCACAAAGTTCATGCACAAAGTTTATGCACAAAGTTTATGGACAAAGTTGATGGACAAAGGTTCTGCACAAAGTATATCAACAAAGCTTATGCACAATGTTTATGCACAAAGTTTCTGCACAAAGTTTCTGCATCAAGTTTATGCACAAAGTTTATGCACAACGTTTATCGACAAAGCTTATGCACAAAGTTGATGGACAACGTTTATGCACAAAGTTTATGCAAAACGTTTATGCACAAAGTTCATGCACAAAGTTTATGTACAGAGTTCATGCACAAAGTTTATGCAAAAGATGTATGCACAAAGTTCATGCACAATGTTTATGCACAATGTTTATGCACAAAGTTTATGCACAAAGTTTATGCACACAATTTATGCACAAAGTTTGTGCAGACAGTTTCTGCACAACGTTTATGCACAAAGTTTATGCACAAAGTGTATGCACAACGATTATGCACAAAATTTATGCACAAAGGTTATGCACTTAGTTTATGCACAACGATTATGCTCAACGTTCATGCACAGAGTTTATGCACAAAGTTTATGCACAAAGTGTATGCACAATGATTATGCACAAAGTTTATGCACAAAAGTTATGCACAACGTTTATGCACAAAGTTTATGCAAAAAATTTGTGCACAAAGTTTATGCACAACGTTCATGCACAAAGTTTATGCACAACGTTTATGCACAAAGTTTGTGCACAAAGTTTATGCAAAACGTTTATGCACAATGTTTATCCACAAAGTTTATGCACAAAGTTTATGCACAAAGTTTATGAACAACGTTTATGCACAAAGTTCATGCACAGAGTTTATGCACAAACTTTTATGCACAAAGTTTATGCACAAAGTTTATGAAAAACGTTTATGAACAAAGTTTATGCACAACATTTTTGCACAACGTTTTCACACAAAGATCATGCACAAAGTTTATGGACGAATTTTATGTACAAAGTTTCTGCACAAAGTTTATGAACAAAGCTTGTGGACAAATTGTATGCACAAAGTTTCTGCACAACGTTTATGCACTTAGTTTATGCACAACGTTTATCGACAGAGTTTATGCACAAAATTTATGAACAAAGTTTATGCACAACGTTTATGCACAAAAGTTATGCACAACGTTTATGCACAAAGTTTATGCACAAAATTTGTGCACAAAGTTTATGCACAACGTTCATGCACAAAGTTTATGCACAACGTTTATGCACAAAGTTTGTGCACAAAGTTTATGCACAAAGTTTGTGCACAATGTTCATCCACAAAGTTTATGCACAAAGTTTATGAACAACGTTTATGCACAAAGTTCATGCACAGAGTTTATGCACAAACTTTTATGCACAAAGTTTATGCACAAAGTTTATGAAAAACGTTTATGAACAAAGTTTATGCACAACATTTTTGCACAACGTTTTCACACAAAGCTCATGCACAAAGTTTATGGACGAATTTTATGCACAAAGTTTCTGCACAAAGTTTATGAACAAAGCTTGTGGACAAATTTTACGCACAAAGTTTCTGCACAAAGTTTATGCACAACGTTTATGCACTAAGTTTATGCACAACGTTTATCGACAGAGTTTATGCACAAAATTTATGAACAAAGTTTATGCACAAAGTTTATGCACAAATTTTATACACAATGTTTATGCACAAAGTTTGTGTACAAAGTTTATGCACAAAGTTTATGCACAATGTTTATGAAAAACGTCTTTGCACAAAGTTTACGCACGAACGTTTTGCACAACGTTTGTGCACAAAATTAATGAAAACCTTTTATGCACAAAGTTTATGCACAAATTTTATGGACAGAGGTTTTGCACAAACATTATACACAAAGTTTATGCACAAATTCTATGCACAAATCTTGTGCACAAAGTTCATGCACAACGTCTATGCACAAAGTTCATGCACAAAGTTTATGCACAATTTATATGCACAAGGTTTATGCACAAAGTTTATGCACAATGTTTATGGACAAAGTTTATGCACAAAGTTTATGCACAAGTTTAATGCACAAAGTTTATGCATAAAGTTCATGCACAAAGTTTATGCACAAAGTTTATGCACATAATTTATGCACAAAGTCTACGCACAAAGCTAATGGACAAGATTTATGCACAAAGTTTATGGACAAAGTTTATGCACAAAGTTCATGTACAAAGTTTATGCAAAACGTTAATGCAGGAAGTTTGTGCACAAAGTTTGTGCACAAAGTTTATGGACAAAGTTTATGCACAAAGTTCATGTGCAAAGTTTATGCACAAAGTTTATGCAAAAATTTTATGCACAAAGCTTGTGCACACAGTTTATTCACAACGTTTATGCACAAAGTTCATGCACAAAGTTTATGCACAAAGTTTATGCACAAAGTTTATGAACAAAGTTTATGCACAAAGTTTATGCACAAAGTTTATGCACAAAGTTTATACGCAAAGGTTATGCACAAAGTTTATGCACAACGTTACTTCACAAAGTTCATGCATAAATTTTATGCACAAAGTTTGTGCACAAAGTTTATGCAAGAAGTTTATGCACAATGATCATGCACAAAGTTTATGCACAAAGTTTATGAACAAAGTTTATGCACGAAATTTTTGCACAACGTTTTCGCACAAAGCTCATGCACAAATTTTATGCACAAGGTTTATGAACAAAGCTTGTGCACAAATTTTACGCACAAAGTTTCTGCACAAAGTTTATGCACTAAGTTTATGTACAACGTTTATCGACATAGTTTATGCACAAAGTTTATGAAAAAAGTTTATGCACAAAGTTTATGCAGAAAATTTTATGCAAAATGTTTATGCACAAAGTTTGTGCACGAAGCTAATGCACAAAGTTTATGCACAAAGTTTATGCAAAATATTTATGAAAAAAGTCTTTGCACAGAGTTTACGTACAAACGTTTTGCACGAATTTTGTGCACAAAATTAATGAAAAACTTTTATGCACAAAGTTTATGCACATATTTTATGGACAGAGGTTTTGCACAAAGATAATACACAAAGCTTATGCACAACGTTTATGCACAAATCTTGTGCACAAAGTTTATGCACAACGTTTATGCACAAAGTTCATGCACAACGTTTATGCACAATCTATATGCACGAATTTCATGCACAAGGTTTAGGCACAAAGTTTATGCACAATGTTTACAGACAAATTTTATGCACAAAGTTAATGAACAAAGCTTGTGCACAGAGTTTATGCACAAAGTTTCTGCACAAAGTTTTTATACAAAGTTTATGCACAGATTTTATGCACAAATTCTATGCACATCGTTTATCGACAAAGTTTATGCACAAAGTTTGTGCACAAAGTTCATGCACAACATTTATGCACACATTTCATGCACAAATTTCATGCACAAAGTTTATGGACAAAGTTTATGCACAAAGTTTATGCATAAAGCTTATGCACAAAGTTTGTGCACAAAGTTTATGCGCAACGTTTATGCACGAAGCTTGTGCACAAAGTTTATGCAAAAATTTTATGCACAACGTTCATGCACAAAGTTTATGCACAAAGTTTATGAACAAAGCTCATGCACAAAGTTTCTACACAACGTTTTTACACAAAGCTTATGCACAAAGTTATGCACAAAGTTTATGCACAACGTTTATCGACAAATTTTATGCACAACGTTTATGCACAAATTTCATGCACAAAGTTTATGCAGAAAGTTTGTGCACAACGTTCATGCACAAAGTTTTTGCACAAAGTTTATGCACAAAGTTTATGCACAACATTTATGCACAAAGTTTGTGCACAAAGTTTATGCACAAAGTTTATGCACAATGTTCATCCACAAAGTTTATGCACAAAGTTTATGCACAACGTTTATGCACAAAGTTCATGCACAATGTTTATGCACAAAGTTTATGCACAAATTTTATGCACAAAGTTT
>SZWC01013131.1:0-13485 GCA_023375785.1 Penium margaritaceum
GGACACACACACACACACACACACACACACACACACACACACACACACACACACACACACATACACATACATAGGGAGGTGGAATGTTTTGATGTGTTACCATAACAGATGTCCATCCAGTTGGATGGGATCATATCGCAAAGCCTCAATAAAACTTAGTGTTGGCTGGGATGGGAAAGAGGGAGGGGGGAAATTCTGATGGCTTTCTCCTGCTAATTTGGTTTGGCCCAGTTGGAAAACATCTCATCACTATTATCATGCCATGATGTTTATTGCTTTTTGGGTTTTATGGGACTAGAGCTTTCGTTCAATTGTGGCAATCATTCATATAGCATTGGGGTTGTTGCCATGATTACATGTGTCTTATGCGTTTTTGCTTAGCTCTCACGAGGCCTATGCATGTAGTATTTCATACCAGCGGGTTCATGCAACCACTCGATTTCATGGCAAGAATTCATTTTCTCGCCTTTTTCTTGTTTAATAATGTGATTCATATCCATGAGAAATCATTCACAAGGCTGGGGAATCGAGAAAGACCCACTAATTCACCATCCAATGGCAATAAAACACATCTTGCATAGGCCATGTAGGACCCTGGCTGTGATTCTTTGTCTGGCTCCCTTGGTCTAGAGAATAGCACTGTGCACCTAGAAGGTGAGGCCATAAAGTCTATCCATTTCAATTATTCTTTACCATGTGTTACCACGGTCAGAAGTGAAGCACTCCTTCAAATTTTCCACATCAGATAGCTTGGAGGCATTCAAGACTCCTTCAATAGACATGCGTTTCTCACGGTAACCACAAGTACATGTGGCCTCAACTGATAAAGTTCCTCTATTGTTGGATTTGCTATTGAGGCAGGTGGCAACTCATGTTTTTCACCGTGAAGAGACAATGGTGAAGTCTATCATTTCTATGTCTCGCTTGTCATATACCTTCCACACTACTTCAAGGTGCAAGACCTATAAGGAGCAATGGTGGTGGAAGTTTTCCCTCATATGTTGATTCTGCCACGTGTACTAGTAGCTAAATGGATGATCCAGAGCTACTTGATGGGCGCACTCACTCCAAAACTCTATCATCATTGCGTGGTCTCCAAATTTCTTTACGCGGACTAATGCTTGTAATGTTATCTACGTCTTTGTGCGAGTCGATCTATCACGTTCTCCTTCGAGCACCTCGGTACTTCAACATATATTACAATCCTACTAATTCATTGTTTTTGTTTTTACCTAAAAAATGAAGACAAATAACTCAATAATGTGGTTACAAGGCACAATTCTTCCTTGCTCAAACGAATATGTTTTTTTTTATTTCCGTTCGGCCTATAGTGTTTGCTCCGTGAGGAACATATCATCGTGTTTTCACCCATTTGAGTGGGATATAGGGTCATTTATATGAAAAGAGAATATTTCTTAAATAGTCATGAAATTTCTCCAAGATTTTGAAATCAAGAGAAAAATGCAAGGAAGAAACTTGATTACGAGTTGTTCACTGTTTATAGTACAAAAATTCATAGTCTAGTATGGTATGCTGTAAACAAGCAAGATTTGCTTCTACGTAGCAGTTGTGGGTAATATTCATTGTCAAGAAATGGGGAAAACAAGAAGTTATGTGAGATTAGAAGTATATTAAATTTATCATGCATTGAGCATACAAATTTGATGTCAACATGCAAAAATCGAGATAGTGAAGGACCTGGTCATTGGATCACACGGATGGCATACACGATGTGTGATGCCTAACACTTAGTGGTCAAAGATAAAATCCTCGTGGAGAAGTCTTGGAACCTCAGACTATTTGAACAAAACTTCATTAATGGCTTTCTAAAGTCTGGTGCAATTGAGAAAGCTATTTTTGTTCTCCTTATGTTGTGGCCATCGCCCTTACACTTAAAGAATGTATGGTGGGAGTCATGTTAATAGAGTGAAATGAATGGAAATCAATGGGAGAATCTATAGAAAATCCCCGTCAGGGATAAATTCAAATGAAGACAACAAGGTTGGCAATGAACAGAATAAGAAAATGCTAGCTCTCAGAGTTTGGGAACTTATGTATACCAGTAGCATACCATCGACGAGGGAAATTCTCACATAGATACTAATACGGTATGAGGAAGGTGTTGAGTGTTGCATCGACTAGTGTAGAATTTTCCACTTGCATCCTCTCCCATTACATGACATATTCGAGGACAGGGTCAGTCCCTGGGAGGTCTTGGTGCTGATGTAGCCTCCCCTCTTTAGGTCAAGACAACCAAGGACTGACAAGAAAAAGTGGTGAATGCAACTTCGTACGACCCTTGGTAAGAATTTGAAGTCATTTTCATCAACAAAGTCAACTCCTTCATCAGGATTTGTGGCTAGCCAATGAGACAAACAATACTCCTCAAAATCCACATGTCTAGCCAAACCTCATGAATTTCATCCCTCTGATGAACCCAAGTGGGATAAAAACTATGCAGAATGATGTTTTGGTTGGCCTTCCTTACATTTAAAACACTTCTTCCTCCTCCTTGACATCTGTACACACCAACGTGGTTGATTTCCTTCTCAAATCTATCCATACCATACATAAAACCAGATTCATTATCTTGAATTATAGCAAGTGTTATCCATATACTCGGTTTGATGATTTCATCAAACACATTCTTACATGTTAATGACTGCACAATCTTCACTCATGCATTCTTATCATCTTCCAAGCATTTTCCCTTGCTCTTTTATATCTTCATCATCGTGTAGGACCTACCATACTCCCTCACCCACATTGCTCCTTGGTCTGATTTCCGATCTTCCATCTTCCGTCCGACCTCGTGAGAGCAACAACAGCAACTAACTTTCTCTCCCTCTCCGACTCTACAAGACCAACAGGAGAATCTTAGAAATCATTAAAAAAATGGATCCATCTTATTTCATTTAACCTCAAATCAGGTAATCTTATTGTTCCCTGTGCCTCTTTGTTTTCTATGACCCATGGATGAGACATCCATAGTTGTTATCCTTTCTGATTTCAAGAAAGGAACAAGACCACGAAGAGTAGTGGACTTGTCTTCATGGAGAATGTATTCCCCCATCCCTCTCCATCATACGTAGCGCGTAAGGAAATAGTTCATGCATTTGTGAGAAACACCTTCATCCAAATAGCTACACTTCTTATGAGTTACCCATTTTGGCTCAAGAAAGGCAATTATCTATTTGTTCCAAGTATTCCAAAGGACCCCTCGGCTTGATGCTCTTCAATGAAAAATACATTTACAATCACTCTCTAACATATCTGTTACTATCATGTGCTCTATCTAGCTATCTTCAGAAATCGTAAGGCAGTACTATATAGTAACTCTTCTAGTAACGTTCTCCTTAACCAAACAAGGAAAAAAACTCAACACCCAATTTACCTCACATTTTCTTTTCTAACTACGTACCGTCACATGTTTCCAATACTTTGCCTTATATCATTAGGGAACATCTGCCAAGCTTTGTGGCTAGTAGGTGCATCCTCCTCTCTCTAACATAGCTCTATGACATCAACTTGTAGGTACATGTACCAAGATGTCCCTTTTCTTTGTCTCCAAGATTTTAGAAAATGATCATGAATGTATTGCTTGTGACAACTTCATTGGCACCTTGTTTCATCTTGGTCTTCCATTATCCTTCACCCAAAGGATTGAATTCATGCATGTTCTTACGCCTTTACTCGTTGTTGGTACCCTCGCAAGTCCTATCCTGTGCTCCAAATTTCAATAAGGTCTTCCCATCTCCTCACTTCCCTTGATATACACCCTTGAAGGAGGATTAGAGCCCATTGTTTGAGAATCCTTGCCCTTCCTTGACCCAAGGTCCTTATTTCCAGCATTATGTATGTCCGTCTCATCCTCATCACTTCCTTTAATATCACTCTCTTCAATTAGACTGTCAGTGCATTTGTGCTCTATACCAGCATTTGTGCAAATTATGCTAGAATGTATCATCATTTCATAGATGATTATTTACCAACAGTTGCCTTTTCACGTTAGGAAAGGCCATATGAACCGATTCACAATCTAGAGTACCCATCCTTCTTTTCTTAAGTAAAAAGGTCTTTGGTTCGTTTTGCCTTTTGTACGTGTAAATCTCCGAGTAGAAAAATGCGGTTTTGCTTGCTCCCTTCCATAAGAACCCCTGTAGAAAAGGCAATGCTCTCCTCGTTAAAGAAAATTTCACAAGGGACATTTCTTTATGTCACACATCTTCTTAGCTTGATTGAAACTCCCTTCAACACACCCTCAATGAATAGTATCTCCAAGAAAATTCCTGTCCATGGTTAAAAAATCCCCCTTTTCTTCTTTCTGAAGAGTTGTTTCATGCATATGTGATGTGCACCCACTTCATTTGCAAGACAAAACATTCATCACCTCACGGTCTAGGTTTCCAAAAATCTGCAAGTGTGCGAGGAACATTCCAGGTGACGTATTTGAGAGACTTCACTCTTCCTTCTCTCTAGCCCATCCCCACATCGTCATGGACATCCCAAGCTCTTTGTCCATTAATTGGGCCCGCATCCTTCGTGCGGATTCCTCCATCCACCATAACTTCAAACTTACTCTATAATACACGAATCAAAATCTGATGGCTCTCTGTTATCGTATTGTTTTGACCTCGTAACCTATCCATAGGTAGGAGAAAGGGCCTTCAAAACCCTTACTCCCATCGTCCTTCAATCCCACCCATGGTCATAATCTCACATGGAACAACTCAAAGCAGCTTATCTTTCTTTCAAAACAAACCTACATTGGTCTTGCCGTCAATTCCATGTCCCTGCTTATAAGCGAACTCTTCTTACTCTCCCTCTTCTCAACGTGTATACCCACCTATTCTTCCCCTGCGGATTTGGCCACCCAATCAGTTTCACCGGGATGAAAAAATGCTATAGAAAATTGTTTGACTGCCCATCATGAAAAAAAGTTGCACAATTCGTACCAACAATACCATGATTAAGACTATTCTAGTTTGAAAGCTAGATACTCATCAAAATGTTTGGATCATTGGAGGCAAATCCCTACGGCAAGAGAATGAAGGTAGTGGCTTTGTTTCACTGTTAAAGATGTAATAGTCCCACTTTATGATGCTTTCGCTTGCATCTATGGTTTTTACAGACCAAAATTCTCACCATAGAAATGTTTCATAAGGTCAAATCCCATCCATAAAAGCTCCACTTCATAGTTATGGTCCACAATATTTCACCTTTCTTTGCAAGAAGGATGGGCTCGGGAGGATGGTCTTCTCCATGGATTCATGTATCCATCACATGTCCAATTCCACTACATTCAATAAGAACAGGAAGATAAATATGTGGAATCATTTGAAGTGACCCTTTTGGCCTTGTTGAACCATGGTTTTGTAACAAAAATCCACTATGATTCGAACATGAAACAATATGTGGAACCAAATGAAACAACCCTTTTGCTATGTATTAACAAGATTTACTATGTGGTAGAACATCCTAACCCTGATTCTTTTTGCCACCTCGGCAAAGACCTCTGGCGCTTTATGTGTAGTCTTAGAAAAAATGCTGAACCGAGGTCTCGGGTAGCTTCAACTTGGGATTAGAAACAGCATGTGGAGACTTTTGAGTATTCCTCAGACCCATACCTTCAACACCACTAAGTTCATTATTCCATCTTCTTTATTCCACCTGATGTGGCAAAAACAATGGGCATGGAGATCTTTATCACAAATAAACACTCTCACCATCATATTCCCTCGAGCGGTTGAGCATCAAGTCTGGCTTGTGTCATCGATGTCGCTGGAGCAAGAATTCAAGAAACCCATAAATCAACGTACAGTCTTTCAAATCCATCCCGTTTGTCTCTCGGTTATCGTCATCAATGAGCACAGGATTTTTCTAGTACTTTGATTCACATTCAACGTAAATCTGAAACATCCAAACCACTGTCCTGTTTTTCCTTTGTGGTGGAGTAAGGGGGCTAGTATCAATGACTAGGCCTATGTTGGAATTCAGGTAGCCCCATGTGCATAGGACGTTTACAACCAGGGACTCCCAAAAACCAATCTGAAGGCATCATGGAACTCTAACATGGTGTAAAAATGCGACGGGACGCCTCCACAAAAATACACCAACAACTACTCCTCCCGGTTGCATCACAAATTCTCCCACATTAAGCAAACCTGTTTTATTATCCTAACGATCTCTCGGACTGAATTGCATCCATAACCACCCTTCTCCACAAGAGCGACAACCCCTATGACTTTACCAATCATCCTCTAGTTTACCTCTCCACTTTCAAAAACAATGTTTTCCCCAAACTTCTTGCAACACACATAATCAAGGCTCTCTTTCTCCACGTTCATGAAAATAGAGAAGGTTCTCTCAAAGGCGGATCCACACCCCACGATCTTTCTACATTTTGTGGCATTAATTTATCTACCGTAAGCGCCCACATCCCGTCCATTCTCTATAGCTTTTGAAAACACCTACGTTTTTTCGCACATGTTCTCATATCTGTCTCCCCGCTTTCTTCATACACTAGATACAAACTCCTCATTGCACAATCACCACCCATTTCCTCATCAACAGCTCCCTTGCCAACCCTACCACACTCCATTCTAACGTCTAACAAGGACATCCTTTTGCCCCCTTACATCCACTTGTGACATGAAATCTGTCACAGTCCATCGTCAGGACGCAAGTAGTCGGCATCCCTAGTCCTATCTATTTTATGACCCTCATAGACTACGCAAACAGCCTCTCTCTTGTCATTGCATTCCCTAATGAAGACCTCCTCCTAGAGAAAATCCTTTACATAAGAGCTTGTCAAAATAAACTTCGTGCAAAATTCCACAACACTTGGTTCAGCCATAGAGGAAACCACACCTATGAAGTGCTTTTCTTCCAATTATATCATCCATCTAAGCTAGCTTGTTTATTAGGCCACGTGTCAAGTCCCTCAGAGCCGAAGCACAAATGGAATCTTATCATTAAGCATCGCAAAGCAGCCGTCCCCGTGTGGGTTAAGGGTCCCGTTCCCATCCAAACCAAATAACTTTTGCTTATGCAACGCTACACAAAAATTCACAAGCATGTACCTCCGTCCCTTTGGATTGAATTTCATACCATTGGTGCTAATCTTAACTTCCTATCACCAATCAGTGCCTAAATTGCGATCTTCACAAGTATCGGGCACAACTTTGTGGCTAGAGCCCACACCCTCCATATCTTAAATGAAAGTGCATTGCGTTGTTTTCCTAGGCCTTCCCATGGAAAGGCCATAATTCTGGTGTAATCCCAATGTTACTCGCGTAAAACAACCTTTCCCTTCATCCTTGTTGGTCCTGAAAAAACATACTATTTGCAGGATCGGCTCTGCACATCCCTTCTCAAAGTCCTCTATTTGAGGAGATCACATATGAGTCGCATACAACAGCTTGATTTGCAAGTTCAACTTAGTACCTCTTTGCATCCCAACGAACAAACGCTGGTTGCTCATCATAATAATCACTTAGGGTGATCCCTTCTTGTAACCTCTCCCTAAATACACAAAAGCTTAATGCCATTTCTTGTATGTGATGTTTTCCATAATCACTTACATGTCACCAACTTTTTCACCATCTACTAACATACCAGCCATGGGATAATCATGAACATCCATTTACCTCCTTGTTTCCTTGCCCATCACAAGCCCTTCTAAATGAACAATTCAAAACGCCACTCGCAACCTTGAGATTACTCCTTTATGACGTGAGATGGAGTTTTGATCTCACTTTTCTGTTTAAGACGACCACTACCTTGCAAGGCTACTGGCCCCGCTACAAATGCTAGGGAATCAGCTTCCTTAACTTCCTCCATTCCCTCCCCTGCCCTCCTGGTTTATAATCAACTGATCCACTCTCATTGTGTGCAACCGTATCACGAAACCAGTTAGCAAAGCAAAAGTTTGCAATGATCCCTTCTGTGACCACTAGATTGTTGAGCATTTCCTCACCTCCTTTTTTACATTTGCTTGAAGAACACCATGAAAACCATCCTCTTTTGATCCACTATGTTTCCTGTCCATAATTGCTGCATGAAATCAGATATATGCTCTTGCTGTCGTGAAGATGGTACCTATTCAACATTGCTTTCTTCCAAGCCGAAGGCTTCAAAGCCCCACACATTGCTTTCACAACATCTACAACAATCTATTGCAAAAGAATTATGTAAACATTGGAATTAATCTCAAAACTCTCAAAGCACTAAGTTTGAATGGTGTCTGATTTGAGACTTGATTTGTCCTCTTTCATTTAATCTGGCAAGAACAATGGATATTCTTGAAGCTCTTACCTACCTCTAGGATTACATCCACCATCCATCAAGAAATTGAACAGAACTAATGGTATATTTGTTCTTAAAAATCTTCTAATTGAAAAAAAAAACCCTAAATTGAGGTTAGAGTCCTTTGAAGTTAATTTCTTCCCTCTGGTCAGCGTGCACTAATTCTTATCAGATTCTGAAATATTATCCAGTGTGATATTTTAATCATTGTAATAATTTAGCTAATATCCAGATCCTTATCTCTCCCCACCACAATGGAATCGCAAGGGGCCCAGGTTTATTATGTAGACTTGTTTCAGTGCTTAGGTATTGTCGTTCGTCTCAGTTGATCACGACCAGGGGAAATAGTATGCTATAGTAGTATAGTAGGCTGCGAGTTCGAATCTAGCTCTCAGCGTCGACGGCCATCCCTTGCTTACCTATCCATCCCCCCTGGCATGGACAGGGAGGCGGAAGAGGGCAGGTACACGGGCAGGGAAAAAGTTAACGGCTGCGTTGTCTGCAGTCCAATCCGACGTCAGTGTCCATTGTGGACGTCGTCCCATTGGCCATCAAGGCCCACGTTTTCTGTGCGATGTCACCTTTTGAGGTTCTGTTCGTTTTCTCTTTGGTTTACAGTTGGAGCCAAGACTCATAAAGTAGGGAACAGATTGGGGTCTGAACCAACTTCCTCCCAGAATTCGTGCACAATGCGCACAAACTGTTGTCCTCCACTTCGGACACCAAGTTGCACAGAAGCATCCATGATGCGCTCATTTCAGAGACGTTCCTGTGGTCATCCTGAAACTGCAAATGAGAGCTGCTTGAAGTGCGCAAGAACAAAGTCACTGAAAGAATGGGACCTGAACGCACGCCTTCCACTGACAGCATAACTTTCTCCTACCATTGCATAAGCGAAAATAGTTCACCAAGGTTCCTATGCTTGTGCGAGATTACCTCCTCTTGCCTCTGCCTGCGTGTCATGGTAGCTAGTCGCACCTCGTGCTCCCCCGCCCACAGGGGCCCAAATGTTTGCCCATCTGTCTCTCCTGCTGCGGGTGTTGTGCCACCTCGGGAGCCCTCTTCGCACGTAATTTCCGTGGAAGATGCTTCTGAGGCGCTGGTTTCCTCTGCACATCCTGTGTGCTCTAATCTGGAAGGTGATGACGGCAGTGACGAGGACCAGAGTGGTATACCTCGGCTTTCTGGCGAAGGAGGCAACTACGAGGGGTCGCCGACCTCAGAATTGTAATACGCCGCTAAGTGGCACTCCATGCCCGTTCGTTTTTCCGGACCTTTTGATGTACGCGCCCGCTGAAACGCTGCTTCTTTCCTCCCGTTCTTGCTTTTCCTCAGGGCTGATGTCACCGTGTCCTGTTTTAACGGAAGTGACGTAGACGACCGCAACAATTCTGGCGATGATTCTTATGGTGGTCGTAGTGTCGCATTACTTGCGGGGCCATCCAGCGTGTTGGCGCCGGCTGCCGTACCTGTTTCGGATGCAACTGAAGTACGTCCGTGCGCACATTAATGGCTGTCCTCGTCTTCTATGGGTGTGCCTTTCTTTCCTCTTTCGAACCTGTCGGAGCATAGGAACAAATCTACAGTCGTTTTCTTCTCTGCAGGTGACGCTGAAGCCTGCGTTAAAACGGAAGGGTTCAGGCTCCCGCAACCTTAGCGTGCGATGGGCACCAGACGTTGTAGATCCCGTTCCGACCAGCGCCTCGCACACTGTTGGGCGTCCCAAATACACAGGCCGGTTTTCTCGCCGCGGTCGTGACAACCGGAAAGGCAGCCACAAAAAGCAAAAGAAGCACAGCAAGTCTGGATCTGGGGGCGGCAGCAAGGGTGCACCTCCTGCCAAAGCTTCTAGCTCGCCGCCACCGCACCAGCTCGGTGGGAGCAACTCATCATCCGCGGCCCAGCACGTTCCTGACTTGTCTCTGGCGGCAGATGCAGGATCTAGCATCAGTGATGATGAAACAAGCTCTGAGGGCGAAGGCGAGCTTGCATGCGACCAGATAAGCGGAGCACGTCAGCCAAAGGCGTGCACCTGCTCGCCTCAGCCTACTAATATGAGTAACGCTTTTGGGCCGATCAAAGGCCCAGGCACACTCAGCAGCTCTCCTGACAGTATCCTGTCCGCATTGTCAGATGACCAGACACCTGATATGATTTCTCTCAGGCTCAGCGGGAGTGCTGCCATCTCTCGTGGGGATTTTGATGAAGGTCGCCAGTTTCTTTTGGAAGCCCTGGCCGCGGCAGAGCAAGATTTTTTCACGTGTGCAGACGGGAAGAGGTATGACGTTTTTCACTGCATTTTGTGAGACCAACCTTTTCTTGTCTCCTGAATGTTGAACTTTCTCCATACGAATGATCTTCTCCTGCCTGCATTGTTGCAGAAACGGCCTTGACGTCCCTGGAGCAAAGCAGGGTTTGAGAGCCCATGTGGAAGGGGTTAATCCTGTCCTTGAACATGCTGAATCCTCTCTTCTCCTCGCACAACTCGTGGTGAGTAACATTGGTGGAGGGGGGATGGGTTGTCTGTGTCTCTCTTTGCCCTTGACTTCTAACTCTGAGGAAGTTTTTAGTTGTGCTGAGTGTCTGAAGCCTCCTTGTGGCATGTGTCTTGCAGATTGACCGTAGGCAGTTTCCTTTGGCGGAAGCAGCAGGCTGGACACCTGCAGTGCCAAAGTCTCGCAGAGGGAAGGCACTGAAGCAGGCTGTCGATCCTGAAGTTGACGAAGTTAAGCACTACCTGAAGATCTCAGTTGATCATCTCACACGAGGTTTCTTGGCTCACCAAGGAGGGCCTATCCCCGGCTCACCTACTAGTCAGCTACGGCAAAATGAGCAAGTGGACAGCGCAGATCAGGAGGGAACTACGGCATTGATGGTGGCACTCGGAAATGTGTCCCATGCATGGGGCAGGTTGTGTCTGCTTATGAATGAGCTAGATGAGGCACAGATGCACCTCGCTGCGGCAGCTGCCAATGAGGCCTGGAGGGTTATCTGTCCCACAGGTGCTCAGCATGTAGAGACTCTGCAGAAGTGGCTTGTGCAGGGGAGGGAGAGAGGGCTTGGGCAAGTCCCACGCCCATGTCTGGTGTTCTAGGATGGGTGGTTCAGCTGTATTGCAACTAATGGGACAATCCTCTAAACCTTATTACTCTTCCAGGAAGACTTCATCAGCAAACCTCTTCCCTATCTCTACCTTCAAATAACCTGTCTCATGCGTAAGTGACAAGATGGTGTGTGCCACATGCTGATCTGCCTTCCTCGGAATATCCAATATAATGCTATACTGGGATGTCACTGTCCTGTTGGAGGATTCCATAGAACATTCACGGGCGATACTACTGCGATATCTTTCCAATGAACCACCCTTTGGCATTTGTCATCTAGTGGAAAACATTCAATGTCCAAACCAATTCTGCTCAGTGGGGGAGTATTATCATTCTGTGGAGTAAATTTCTCAGTTAATGGACATTATTCTTTCAATGATAATACATATGTTGATTACTTCACATTTTGTTGAATTCAAAACCATGGCAGTTTGGATACCACACATCTGCCTCCTTAAGTTTCAGTCTTACTATCATACCCTGCCTTGCTTTTCAGTCCCACCTTTAGAGGGAATACATTGTAGAAAAGAAGAAGTTGACTTTTCCCCTGAAAGACATCTCCTCAAATTTGCTTTGGAATGTTATCAAATCATTTAAAGCAGTACTTTGAGTTGGCAACATCTGGTGACAGAGAAGGTTTCTGGAATATCATGATTTTGACCTTCATTTTGGCTCTTTATTCATTCAACCCGACAGCTCAAATTCAATATTCCAGGAAGACTGCATGTTTGGAAATGCTCTAACTGCTCTTCAGTTGCGACACAGCCGTTTTTGTTGCTGCTGAGACGACAGCATCTGAAGCATTTGGCAAATAGTAGTACTTACCTGCATAGGCACACACAGACAGCCAAGAGGCAGAGCTTCAGATGAAGAAAATCATGCTCACACTGCCATCGTGAGCCCATTTGTCACCACAGACGTTCACACTACCAGCATCCAAAGGGATCATTGTCCAGAACCATGCAAACAGAGCCAGTGATGGCAGGGCACGCGTCTTGAGGCGTGCCTTCCACGCCTTACACGCCTTAAAATAATTAAGGCGCACCTTGGGTTTTGTAGGGAAAAACAGTGATCAGAAAAACCTGGAAAAAATGCATGTGTTCAGTCTCGGGCAAGGAATTCATACCTGTGGTCAAAACAATGAGAGGCATAGTCTTCAACCATTTTAAAACCATGATATGATGCAGAAAATGCATGCAGGAATGTCTCACAACCACATAAAAACGGTCGTTGATGTGTAATGCATGCCTATTTTCCGTTTTCACAGCAGTTGCAGTAGAAAAAAGATTCCCAACCTTCGACAATGCCTCCAGCTTGTTCAGCTCATCACGCTGGACGCACCCATTTTTTTTTCTTCAAAATTTTCTGAGGTGGTCACCCCCTGTTCGTGCTACAAGGCGCCGCCTTAAGGCACGCCTTCCTGCCTTCACGCCTTAAACGCCTTCATTATAATGAAGGCTCGCCTTTTGCCTTCACTGAACAGAGCAGTAAGACCACGAGCACTCTCCATTCAGCAGCATTTCACAGTGAAAACAACGAGCAGAGAACACTCAGAGAAGAACAGTACATCCTAGAATGGTGATGTGGAGGTCAGGAACAGAACAGCATTGGCTGCCTTTACCTCCGGTCACCAGTCTGCTGCACTTACCGCAGGCCACGCGTGCAATCTCCTTTGCAAAGCCCGTCGAGATGTACTTGTTCTCCGTGTCGATGACCAGCAGCGACATCCCGCAACGGGGGATCTTTGCAGCAATCTCCAATATCTCGTCCTGCATTCGCGGCGGTGTGAGAGCCCAGAACATCGCAGAGCCCAAGACACCAAACATCGCACTATCCGAGTGTTAATGCACATCCATGCACAATCCATGTCGTCTTGTGCCGATGAGGTGGCACAGGCATGAGGACGTCTCCCAGACACAGAGACGCTGCACGCCCACGTTCCAATGCATGCAGTACGAAAACCACAGAGGCATTCATCAGAAAACTCTGCTGGCTGAAAATTGACGCCACAGTAG
The DNA here is from genome assembly GCA_023375785.1 of Penium margaritaceum. Classification (NCBI taxonomy): domain Eukaryota; kingdom Viridiplantae; phylum Streptophyta; class Zygnematophyceae; order Desmidiales; family Peniaceae; genus Penium; species Penium margaritaceum. Next base: position 13,427 of record SZWC01013131.1, read on the forward strand.
CAGCACCCACCGCAGCAGCAGCAGAGATGGCAGGGCGGAGGGGCGGCACAGGGGGGGGG
>SZWC01013131.1:66819-81796 GCA_023375785.1 Penium margaritaceum
ACATATTGCGGTAAGATTGAATGGAGAGGGCTAACTTACCACTTCCATGTATGTGTCATCATCCACATTGTCAGGCTAGTCGTCCCAGGTGTCTTCAAGGTGTACAGCTTCCCGTATTGCGGCAGCCTGTTTCTAAACTTCCTCATGCCTCTCCCACTCATGCTGCTATCTCAAGTCATCGTACCTGTCCTCGTCCTCTTCTTACTCTTTAGAGTCTGGCAAGATGTCCCTCTCGGGGTCATACACCTCTTCTTCTCCCAACCCAGACGTTGTGTCGTCCTCTGGATCGTAGAGTGGGCCTCCACCTACGCCTACACTAGCTGCTGTTGGAGCATCACCATGTGCAGGAGGTATAGCAGGTGCAGAAAAAACAACTCATGTACCTACAATTGCAGCTCCCCCTGCTGTGCTAGATACCCAGCCCGTGTTAAAGCCCAGAAGACATGTTCCCGCATCTGCTGCGTCACCCCAGCAATCCTTCTTGCTTCTCTCAATGCTGCTGCCCAACCTGTTCCAACTACGCCAGTCCCCTCTGCCTCTGCCCCACCTGCCCTGCCGGCTCCCACGTAAACTCCATCTTTCCCGCGTGTCCCAACACTTTGCCTAGTGCCTCTTTCAGAGGCCCTAAGTACCTCGGCACCCACTGCTGCTGTACCATCAGTTGTATGGCAGGATACCGACCTGCCGTGGTCTCTAGGCGAATGGCCTCGTTTGTGGGCTCGAGTCGATGCAGCAGCGCATTGGCCGCCGCAGTTGCTGCTCTTCCCAATGCCGGTGGATTGGGGCACTTTGACTTTTTGTGCCCAAGCACCCCACACTACAGACAGATGTAGTTCTTCTTCCTGCGGTCCTCCCGCTGTCACCTTGCACTCTTGGGATTGCCGTGGCCACGCTTGGGTCCGGGTTTCCTCCAGACCTTGTCCTCTAAATGTTGAAGGTGGATGGGTTTGACGCCGGGCATGGGATTGTTGTATGTACAGACATTTGCCATGCGGGTGTGATGCACGTCCACCAATGCCTCCGGATTTTCACCCGTGCCAATCATGAATGCACACACATACACACAGGGCTTCCCCCACTCTTTCCACCCACCGCATATGCACGTCCTCTCTTGCACGTTCACTCGGCGTTGACAGTTGCTTGGGCTTGTGACTGTGGCCAAGTGCAGGCCCTCCTCTTCCACCTCGTAGTCTGCACTGCTCACGGATGCGTTGAGCATCCTCTTCTCTTACATTGGGGCAAACTACCCCTTCACCAGCTTGCTCAGCTTGTGGCGATCTGCAAGTAAATGCTGGATCCATGTGTACAGTGTCACGAAGGAGTATAAGGGGAATTGCTTTCAAACCTCAGCAATGTGGGCGTTCAACAACTTGGCTACATTGGAAGTCGTGTGCCCGCCACATCCAAGGGGATAGAAAAGCCTACTCCATCGCTCCTTTGGGATCCTGCCCTCCTTGCTCACACCCAGCAAAATTACAACAGCGCGCAGGGAAATGCGACACAGTTGCTCATCGTACGTCTGCCACTCAGCCTCCATCAGCGCATGTGCCAACCCCCCGAACGAGTAGTCTGCCTCTTCACCATGTGTCAGCTGCCCCCTCAGTCTGCTGCTCTAGAGTCTATGTCTGGAAGCTCTGGGTTTGTTACTCAGAAATGCACTCGCCAGAGTTAGCACCAGAAAGCAGCTGAAAACTGAATGTAACTAGTTAGGAATGAAGAATGAACAATAATGGGAGACCCCTCCAAGTTCTAGCCCCCCCCCCCCTAGCTCTGTAGAGCTTGTTACTCAACTAACGAGCCAATCAGGAAATAGACCTATTTTCTGGCAGGCAGGGTTTTCTCGGTGAGCCCTACCAGACAGCCGACAGCCCAAAACACGGGCGTCGTCCGTTTTTCCTGAAAACTGGATCATACCATAACACCGACGTTGCGAATGCAGTCCTGCGGTCAGAAATAGCTAGAAAAATAGTAGCAAGGAGTTATGTCTGCCCCAATCCAGGCAGTGCCTCCGATGGTCCATGATGCCGAACAGGGTCATGCAACATGCAACAAGGACACTAGGCAGAGCATGACGATGCAGACGCGATGGGACGCGCTAGGCGCATGCAGACAACAACTGCGGTGACAGTGACAGTCGACAGCACGACTGCCAAGGAGGCCTGCCCATGGAGCTTAGCACGTCGCCGGAGAGAGGAGGCTCCAGCGAACTGCGAGTAGACCTCAGCGTGCGTCGGCTCCACCAGACGACACTCCATCAGCGTCGAGTCTCGCCGTCAGTTATTTGCACGCCGATGTACACAAGCCGGGAGGACACAACAGAACACAATGAGAGATGCGCAAAAACCAACACTCCCCCATGACTCACAGACGTAGTGCACATGGGCGGGCAGAGACACGGTCAACATCCAGACTCCCCCAGGGCACGCAGAGACGTAGGCAGAGACAAAGAGGGCAACTCACGGACGCACGCCAACTGAACTCACAAACTTCTTGAACGAGTCCCGCTTCAGTGCCTTGGTCAGGAAGTCAGCCAGGTGTTGTGCAGTCTCAATCCACACGATGCTGATGCTGCCGTCATGCAACAATGAACGCACATAGTGATACTCAACATTGATGTGCTTTGTGCGTGTGTGATGCACACCGTCATTGTTGGCGACGGCCATGGCACTCTCATTGTCACAATGCAAGGTGATGGATGCGACAGACTGACGCAACTCAGACAACAGACGATGCAACCACACATTCTCACATGCGCTTGAGCCAAGGGCCACGTACTCAGCCTCAGTAGTTTTGCGTGTAATACACCCCTGCTTGCCACTGCGCTAGGACTCAGCTGTGCCGCCGATTAGAAAGATCCAGCCCGTGTGACTCTTACCGTCTGGACTGATGGCCCAGTCACTATCGGTGTAGCCCACTACGACGACGGACGGCTGGTGGCGGAACATGAGACCTCGCCGAGGGGTCAAGACGACATAGTGCAACGCTTGGATTGCGGCCTCGAAATGGAGGTGACGCGCCTCTTGAGAGAACTGGGCCAGGAGGTTGACGGCGAACGCGATGTCTGGACGCGTCGTCGTCGCCAGGAACATCAGTGACCCGATGACCCGCAGATACGTGGTCACATCAACTGGCTCGCCCACAACAGCTGGGTCAGGACTTTTCAGCTTCACCTGACCATCGGGTGACATGGGTGAAGATGTACTAGGTACAAGTGGCAGGTCCTCAGCGAAGCGAGTGGACAGGGTCTGCACATAGGCAGCCGGGTGGACGTGCAGGATGCCCTGGGAGCGATCATGCTCGAGCTCCATGCCTAGGAAGACTCGGGCAGACCCGAGATCCTTCATCTGGTAGGCGGCGTGCAGCAAGTCCTTGATACGCTAGATGACGGCCATGTCTAGCGACGCTATGAGGACATTGCCCATGTAGACCAGAACTGCGGTGAAGGTCTGACCTCGCGGGCTGACGAATAGTGCGGGGTCAGCGGTGCTGCGCTGGATGCCGCCACGGAGAAGCATGTTGTTGATCTCCTGGTTCCATCACCGAGGCGACTGCTTCAGGCCATAGAGGGCCTTCCGTAGCCGCCAAACTCTCCCAGTGCCGTCGTCGAAGCCTGGGGGCTGCACCATGTAGAGCTCCTCACCCTCCAGTGAGCCATGGAGGAATGCGTTGCTCACGTCCATCTGATGCAGCTCCCACCCATGCTGGGCAACCAGGCTGAAGAGCGCCCGACTAGTGGAGAACCGACCGATTGGGGCGAAGATCTGGTCGTAATCAACCCCAGGGACCTGAGCAAACCCCTTTGCTGTGAGGCGAGCCTTGTACTTGTCCAAGGACCCGTCAGGCTTCCACTTGCGCCGAAAGAACCACTTGGCACCAATGGTCTTCCGACCTGGAGGGAGGTCGACGAGGTCATACATGTGGTGCTGCCGGATAGCAGCGAGCTCCTCGGCGTAGGCAGCATCCCAATGTGCTGCCTCAGGAGAGGCTTGAGCCTCACGTAGGGTGGCTGGGTCCTCCGGGCGTACTGTGGACCAGACTGAGAGGGCGTGTGCATCACGAGCTCCAAGTGGGATGCGGGTGAGTGCAGCCACGACAGCATGCCGATGCTCGTGATGAAGCATGGCGTAGCCCAATGTAGAGCCTGGGTGAAGGTCTGCGATGATGGCGGAAGTGGTCAGGCCGAGAGCCTTTGTGCCAGGGTCCCCACTCACGACCGTGGGAGTGGAGGAGACACGTGGAGCCACAAGGGGTCGAGGTGCCAGGGGACGCGGTGCGATGGTGTGCGCGCTCACTGTCGGCCGAGGTCGGAGGCTCCCGCCTGGGCCACGTGTTTTGTGCGGTCGGGCAGGAGATGGCACTGAGTCCAACGGGCCAACGGAGGCGGACGGGGCTACTGGCCCGGGGGAGCCAGCGGACGCGACTGCGGCTGCTGCTCCGAAGGGGCCAGCGGACGTGACAGGAGCCTGCTGGGCCGGAGGGGCCAGCGGACGCGATTGGGGCTGCCGGCTGGGAGGGGCCAACGGACGCGACTGGGGCAGCTGGTGCGCAAGGGCCAGCGGACGTGACAGGAGCAGCTGGTCCGGAGGGGCCAGTGGACGCGATAGAAGCTGCAGGCCCAGAGGGGCCGGTGGACGCGACTGGGACTGTCGACCCAGAGGGGCCATCGGAAGCGACTGGGGCAGCTGGTCCGGAGGGGCCAACGGACACGACAGGTGCTGCTGGCCCGGAGGGGCAAGGGGACGCGATGGGGTCAGCTGGCTCGAAGGGGCCAGCGGACGCGGCTGGGACTGCTGGCCCGGAGGGGCCAGCGAACGCAACTTGGGCAGCTGGTCTGGAGGGGCAAGCGGACGCGACTGCGACTATTGGCCCGGGGGGGCCAGAGGACGCGACAGGGGCTACTGGCTTAGAGGGACGGAGTGATGTGTCACTAGGAAGTGACTCGACGGAGGACGGTGTTGGCCTGAGGGTGAGTGTGCACCCTGGAGGGTCCCTAGCAGTGGCTGGTTCACACCACCAACTGTTTTTGGAGAGACTGAAACTATGGAGGCAACTGGTTCCAAGGATGGAAAAATCTGGTCAGAGAGTGAGGCAATAGTTTTGGCCTCAATTGGATGGGAATTTACACTTGATCAAGGCTCACAAGCAGTGGAATTCTATAGACACTGATCTAAGCTTTCCAGAACACCAAAGCATGCCAGATTTGGAGCTTCCTAGCAGATTCTATGGCTTCTAGAGTGCTCCTTGGTAGGCTGTCCTTTTCCCACCTAGGAAGGCATCCCTTCCCTCCTCTAGAAGCTTCTGCCCCTTCCTAGATTCCTCAGCTTGCTTCTAGTAGGAGGGAAGGTGTCCAGAAGACCAAGACACATCTAGATGCCTTGTAGGACCAGTCACCCCTTCTAGAAGGTGTGCCACCTTCCTGGACCCTCACCTGGCCTTCTAGAAACTTAAAGAGGAACTCTAGAGGCTGAGCTAGTTTCCTGGCATCTATTTTCCACCTCCCTTGAGGCAGGGCAGAATTTCATCTTGTGGGACTCGAACCCGGGCCCCTGCCTCTAGAGGTGGACACCATTAACCACTAAGCCACGAAGGCTTGTCTTTTTGGTGTTCCTTTTTGGAGTCACTCCTGCCATGGTGAGGAGCATCATTCCAACAATCTCCCCCTTGCGCGTCACCCATGGCAGCTGTCCATGCTCAGCGTATAACTGAGGAGCCTCTCTCCTCATGGGAGGCGTGCTCATACTTTTTTTTTTGCTCCCTCCCACTCAGCCGCATCCTTTTTGTGCAGTGCCTCCTTGAGGCTCTTCTTGCGCGAATCAAGTCCAAATGCCCTTGTCGACATCGTATCTTTTTGTCCTTCTTCGCACACGGCTGCTCGTGCAGGGCTGTTGAGGCGGTTGTTCTTGTTGGTGTCTCCTTTCGGCGCCATCCTCTCCAAGCGCCTGCTCCCCCTCTCTTGGAGACCTTGGAGACATCGTTCGACTCCCCGCCTCTACGTCCATCTCCGGTGCTTCGGATTCTTCATCTGCACCGGCCGTTATAAAGTCTGCCGCTCGCCCATCCTTCAGGCGATGCTCTCTGGTTGGTGGTGATGCAAGGATGTCACCATCATTCACGTCCTCCGGCGTCTCCCCCTCAAGGAGTGGCATCCACTCCCCCCTCTTGGAGAGACCTGCCTCCTTGTCTGTTCAACGGCATTTCTTGTCGAACGTGACGTCGTGACTCCGCACAATCTGCTACCTCCTTGGGTAGAAGAGCCGGTACGCCTTGCTTCCGCTCTCATATCGAAGGAAATACACCGGCAGGTACGCGGGTCCAGCTTGCTCCGTACCTCACGTGCCTGCACCATTGCATGTGCAACACAACCAAACGTTCAGAGGTGACCCACCGCCGGCTTCCTCTCGCTCCACACCTCTTGTGGCATCTTCCACGCATTGCTCTCCTTGTCTTTCAGCGGCTTGGTCAGCATGAGATTCATGATGTACGCTGTTGTCCTTGCCGCCTCCGCCCAATACCGTTGTGTAAGGCCGGCGTCGCTCAACATGGATCGCACCATGTTAAGGATTGTGCGATTTGCTCTCTGTGCGACGCCATTCTGTTGTGGGGAGTGTGGAGTTGTTTTCTGCCACTCAATCTCCTTGCTCTTCGTCCACCCAAGGCACCCCGCATATTTACCGCCGTTGTCACTCCGGAACGCCTTCACCTTCAACTCTGTTTGCCGCTCCACTTCAGCCACAAACTCTTGCATGCACGCAAGGACCTCACTCTTCCGCTTCATTGGGTAGAGGGAGAGTTTCCGGCTGTGGTCATCGATGAAGGTGAGGAAGTAGCGAGCTCTACCGATGGAGCTCTCAAGCGATCCACACACATCTGTGTGTACCACAGCCAGTTTTGCCCATGCACGCATCCCCTTGGCGACAAACGGCTGCCGAGTTGATTTGCCAATGATGCATGGCCCACGCACGGTCTCCTTGGTTCCATCAAGGCCACTGATTTGGAGACCCCGCACCACTTCCCTCTTAGCCATCTCCTTCACTGTTGATGGAGAAATGTGGCAGAGTCAGCGGTGCCATAGGTCGAGGTCTCCTCCGTCCTTTGTTGCAAGATTGGCAGCATTGGACCCCACCCGGCTGCTGAGGATCTTTGCACGTAGCAGGTTCAAGTCCTCCTCCCTCTTGGCACGCGCAATCACCTCGCCTTTGCCCTCTTTGCGGATGACGGCCTCCTTCTTTGTAAACAGTACCTCAAGTCCCTTATCGGTAAGGCGGTTGACGGAGAGCAGGTTTGCCCCAAAGTTGGGCATATACAGCGCATCGTAGATTGTGCTCGTGACAGGTTTTCCATCCACAATTGACTCAATACGGACGTTACCCTAACCAGCGGCCACCTGTGTTTTTCCATTGGCCACCTTCATGCGTCTCTCCGAGGCGCCGTAGGTGACAAATGCGGCCCTGTTGCATTGCGTGTGGCGGCCTGATCCGGAGTCGATGACAGCAACTCCCGGATCCTTCAAGTTGGTGGAGTTGTACGCCATAAGAGCGTGCTCATCTTTCTTCCCGCCCCGCTGCGACCGATCTGTTTTCTTCTTGGGATAGTTGTGCGCGTAGTGGCCCTCCTTGCCGCAGTTGAAGCACTCCCCCTTCTTGTCACCCTTCTTGGTGCCCTGTTTGGCACCCTTCCACTTGTCGCCTCGGCCTCAACTTTGAGGATGAACTGTGTAAGCTGAAGTTGATGCCGCTGCACTCTCTTGACCGCCACGTCGCATCCACTCATTGCGCACGTACTCAGCAACCTTCGGGTACTTCAGCTCGTCGTAAGGCCAGCCACCAAGGACTGTGATCATGGGACTCCAATTGTTTGGCAAGGCCAGAAGGAGGATCATAGCTTGCAACTGAGAGTCGACCTCCCAACCCGTGACCACGCACTCCGCTGCGAGGGACTTAATGTGCTGCATGATCTCCATGATGTTGTCGCCTTCGTTGGCTCGGAGGGTGACGAGCCGTTTAAAGATGAAGAGCTGATTGGCAAGGTTGCTTGACTGGTAGATAGAGCAGAGTTTTGACCATGCATCTGCGGCCAGGGTGCATCCTTGGATGTGCCCAAGTTGTGGTGGGCATAACGCGGACACAAGGAGCGCCAACGCCTTTTTGTTTCGCTTCTTGTATGCCTCCTTCACCTCAGCTGTTGCAGTCTCCGGCGGAGCAATCTCATCACGTTTTACGAGCTCATGCAATCCCTTGTCGTCGAGGAAGACCTCAAACTGCCACCTCCACAAGGCAAAGCCTGTCCCATCAAACTTAAGGACAGCGCAGCTGCTTTCTTGCTCACTAGCTGCCATGTCTTGCTGTTGGGAGCGTGAAATCAAGCTTGCTTTGAACCCCTTAGAGGCATGGGCCCAAAACCCTTTGTTGGCCTGAGGGTGAGTGTGCACCCTGGTGGGTCCTTAGCAGTGGTTGTTTCACACCACCAACTGTTTCTGGAGAGACTGAAATTGTGGAGGCAACTGGTTCGAAGGATGGCAAAATCTGGTCAGAGAGTGAGGCAATAGTTTTGGCCTCAATTGGATTGGAATTTACACTTTATCAAGGCTCACAAGCAGTGGTGTTTTATAGCAACTGATCTAAGCTTTCCAAAACACCAAAGCATGCTAGATTTGGAGCTTCCTAGCAGATTCCATGGCTTGTAGAGTGCTCCTTGGTAGGCTGTCCTTTTCCCACCTAAGAAGACATCCCTTCCCTCCTCTAGAAGCTTCTGCCCCTTCCTAGATTCCTCAGCTTGCTTCTAGTAGGAGGGAAGGTGTCCAAAAGACCAAGACACATCTAGATGCCTTGTAGGACAAGTCACCCCTTGTAGAAGGTGTGCCACCTTCTTGGACCCTCATCTGGCCTTCTAGAAACTTAAAGAGGAACTCTAGAGGTTGAGCTAGCTTCCTGTCATCTGTTTTCCACCTCCCTTGAGACAGGTCCGAATTTCACCTTGTGGGACTCGAATCGGGGCCCCTGCCTCTAGAGGTGGACACCATTAACCACTAAGCCACTAAGTCTTGTCTTTTTGGTGTTCCTTTTTGGAGTCACTCCTGCCATGGTGAGGAGCATCATTCCAACAGGCCGGCCGGTCACCTGACCGGTTAGCGGCCATCCAGCCAACCGACCGCCCGCTAGCCAGAAAAGGGTAGGCTGCCGGCCAGCCCTCTTTGTTGTGAGGGATTGTATCCAATTTGTTGAATGTTTTTGCCCCTTGTTCAGTGTTGTAAGACGGATCAGGAATGCTGTGCCCCTTGTGGAGGTATGATCCCTAGATCCGTTGTAGTGTGACTCAACTATGCTTTGCCTCTTGTGAGATATGACCTGTGAGTACACCATGTGGGTGAGTGGTTACCTTGGCCATTTTGTTTATTTGGCCAAGTGAGAGGTCATGAGGTCGATCCTGGCCCCATGCATATCTTGTTTGCTGTGGAAGCTTCCAAGAAAGAAAGTCCGTAGCTTCTTGGACGCTACATGGTTGGTCTGTCACCTTGACACTAGGATGCTTATGTGTCAAGCCCANGCAGAATTTCATCTTGTGGGACTTGAACCCGGGCCCCTGCCTCTAGAGGTGGACACCATTAACCACTAAGCCACTAAGGCTTGTCTTTTTGGTGTTCCTTTTTGGAGTCACTCCTGCCATGGTGAGGAGTATCATTCCAACAGACGGACTCACCACTCCCCCACGCGACGGGAGGGACACGGACAATCTGGAGCGGATGAGGTCGTGGGGAAACAAGTCCTCGAAGAAGAGGGCATCGCGGGACTCGACGATGTAGTATCGGGATGGATCCCAAAAGTGCCAGGCCTTGGATTGACGAGACACGCCAAGGAAGGTGCAGGGGCGTCCGCGGGGGGCGAGCATGCCGCCCTGTTGTGGGGCAGGCAGCCACACAATGGCCACGCAGCCCTTGACGCGAGCCGGGCGGAGGTCAGCGCGCCAATCGCACCAGTGCTGGTATGGCGTGGACTGGTGGGGAACGGGACCGTGGGGAATCCGGTTCCAGACCCAAGTCATGTAGGCCATGGCTTCAAAACAGAAGCCATCGGAGAGACCGGATTCAACTCGCATGGTGCAGACATCGTTGGCCATGGTACGGTTTCACCGTTTGGAGACGCCGTTCTGGGCGGGTGTGTAGGATGCAGACCTCTCATGGTGGATCCCGCGGGAGGCGAGAAAGGTCGTGGCCTCACCCATGTACTCTCCACCGCGATCGGAGCGAAAGCGGCAAAGAGAGCGGCCACACTTGCGCTCCATGAGGACAAGCCAATCCTGAATGGCTCGGGCGACATCGCTTTTCTGCCAGAGGCAGAAGACCCAGCGGTAGCAAGAATAGTCGTCCGTAAGGGTGAGGACATAGCGGCCATGCTCACCGATGGACGTGGTGGGGAGAGGGCCCATGACGTCCGAATGGACAAGGTCAAGATGGGGGGACACACGGGAGGAAGACAAGGTGTACGTGGACCGGTGCATCTTCCCCTGAGCACATTCAATGCACTCAGTGGGGCACGGGAGAGGGAAAGTCTCCGGGTCAAGGCCCTTGGCCGGTTGGGTGTGGAGCATGCTCTCTACGGCTGCAGAGTGGACGTGGCAAAGGCGGCGGTACAAGAGGCGGGTGTGCTTAGGAGAAAGCGTACTGGTGACAAACACATTGCCTGTGGCTGCCAGTGGGGAGGAGACGGGAGGAGAAGAGGAGAGGCGAGGAAGATGCCACAGGTTGCCACGGGCGGTGGCGTGTAGTATGAAAAGACTTGACGGACGCAACGACACAGTGCCGACACCACGCGAGTGTACAACGTCCATGCTCATGCAATCAAGGGCAGTCACGGACAGGAGGCTGAGCTCAAGACCAAGGACAAAGAGGACATCAGTCAGAAACACGTCACCATTAGGAACACGGAAACGAACGTCGCCGACACCATGGACAGGCAACACTTGTCCAGAACCCTTGCGGACACCGGAGACATCGCCTACAGGACGGAGCATACTGAAGGCCTCATGAGAGACCGTCATGTGATGCCTGGCCCTGGAGTCGATGATCCAGGTGTCAGCAGGGTCCTGGAGAGGGGTCGCCAGATCGCTTACGGTCACATGGCAGCAAACGAGCGGACGCGGTGGAAGGAGGCGCAAAACGAGACTGGCAATCGTCAAGCCACACAATTTCGTCAAGGAGGTGGGTGGAGGAGACCACGGGAGACAACGAGACCAACAAAGAAATGGGACACAACCGCAGTTCAGTCTCAATCATGCAAGGTTGAGCAAGAGGGCAGGAGGTGACGCAACTCGCACTTCCCTGGGGAGGAGGACGAGGCACGCCCAGCTGGAGCGCGATGAACTGCTCCAGCTGACTCTCACGGGAGGATGGCCCGGGAGTGTAGGCGGAGTGTGGAGTGACGGCGTCAAAGCCCGGGAAGTAGGAGGACTGAGCCGGCGAAGGAAGCAGAGGCGCCGACGGCTGTGGGAAGTACTTCTACGGGTAGTACTGCTGTGGCGCGGGTGTCTCCGGGACAGGCGGAGCTATCGGAGTGGCAGAGCTACTGGACGAGGTCAGAGTGTCAGGGCTAGTACGAGCGATAGTGGCAGAGGCAAGACGGCACTCCCATTGGCGACGCATGGTGGCAATGACGCGCGCCTCGTCCGTTGGGAGAGGGCACGTGTACCATCCGTGCCTGGGCTGGCCACAGTTGTGGCAGACTGAGCCACCACCGCTTGACCCGGTCGACGACTGCTGTCGCTGCTGTTGTGGTGGACCCTTGCATTTCTTGTTCCGTCTTTTCTTCTTCTTCCCCAAAGGCGATGAGGTAGTTGTGGTGGGGGAGGCAATGGCCACAGAGCCAACAGCAGGGGAGGCGATGGCAGGTGATGCATTAGCCTCCGTGCGATGGAGCTCAGACTCCTGGCGAGCTTCCTCAATGCGGAGGAAGAGCTCTTATGCCCAGGGCATGAGGGTGTCCTGGGCCACCATAGTGGAGAGGACGTCCTAAGGGCAGTGTACGAAGACGTCCGCGTACGCGCTGGTGGCTCCGTGCTTGATGGTAAGGAGCGCGGACAGAGGAGGTGGAGCACATTGCCGAGATGACGAAGGATGTCCTTCATCCGCTGCCAGTAGGCAGTGAATTTCTTGGTCTCTGCCATGTGCAGGGAGTTAAACTCCCGAAGCAGACGGCTGATCTCAGCGTCGCTCGACAGGCGATGGGGCCTGCTAAGGACGTGCCATGCAGCTGCAGGTTCTTGGATGTCGCCAGAGGTGAAGTCACCGAGGAAAGGCTCTAGGGCCAGGTGGGAAGCTAGATGGGCGACTTGGACGAGGGCACGGACTGCGCGGCCAGTGTCATACAGCTGGTCGGCCTGGGTGGAGTCGTAAGGGAGGGTGTAGTATGCCCACAGGCCCTCACCTTGCGCCCAGATCCGGAAGCTGAGTTCCCAGCTCCGGAACTTCTCGCTGGCCTGAAGCGGCGGCGGCGGCGTCTCAAAGTCCTTCAGCCTGTGGCCAGCGCCCAGAGTGGGGCCAAGGACGGAGGTCACTCTCTGCCGCTGGCGCTGAGTCTGCTGCTATGCCAGGTAGTATGTGGCAGCAGACACAGCTGGGCTGGCGTGCCGTGGAGGGACGAATGACGGCAGCACACTGGTGGCAGTCTGGGAGGCTACTGGCTGCAGCTCTGCAAGCTACTACGTCAAGGCGGGGAGCTGTTGCTGAAGAGCGACGACGGGATCAGGGTTGCCGCCAACGATACCAATGGGCTGGTGCTGCCGCTCCTGCTGCTGCTATTGCTCCTGCTGCTGCTGTTGCTACTGTTGGTGCTGCTACTGCTGCTACTCCAGTAGCTACTACTGCTGCTGCAACAGCAACTACTGCTGTTGCTGCAGTTGCTGTTGCTGCTACTACTGTAGCAGCTGCTACTGCTATTGTAGCAGCTGCTGCTGCTGTTGTTGCTGTTGTTGTTGTTGTTACTGCTACTGCTACAATTGCTACTCCTGCTGTTGCTACGACAGCGGCGGCGGCGGCTGCTGTTGATGTTGCTGCTGCTGCTGCTACTGCAACTGCTGTAGTCGTTGCAGAAAAGGGCGGGTACGGGTCCCCCCAAGAGAGGAGGACCCCTCCTTGCCTGGGCTTCCAGCCATGGTTTGGCGTCCCTTGTTTTTTTTCTTTTGTCTTTGTGTTACAGATATCAGCAGTGGCTTGGGGCGGTGGGGATTCTACCCACCCCTTTGGTCTTCCCCCTTTCCTTTCTTTGCCTCCCTCTTCCCTTTTTTTGTTGTTGATGATGTCAGTAGTGACATCAGCAATGATGTCAGCAGAGGGGTGCTGACGTCAGCAGTTGCACTTGTTGGGGCCGCTACTACTACTCCTGATGCTGCTGCTGTTGCTACAGCCGCTGCTGCTGTTGCTACTACTGCTGCTGCTGCTGTTGTTGCTGCTGCAGCTGCTATTGCTGCGAGCTGCTACGGCTACTACAAGCTGCTACGGCTGCTATGGCTGCTGCAGCTCGTCGGTGCTGCTGCGTGCTGCTGCAGCTGCTGCGTGCTACAGCTGCTGCTGGCTGCTGTTGCGGGCTGATGTAGGGAGCTGCAGGGGTGGGGGATTTTTTGTTTTGTTTTTTTTTTCTTCGTTTTTCCTATCAAAGCGGGCAGCATCTCGCTCTTTGCTGCGAGTAGCGGGCTGCTGCTCGCTTCGTAGGAGCAAGCTACTGCTCGCTGGTAGTAGCGGGCTGCTGCTTGCTGCTTGCTCGCTGGGAGGAGGGAGCGGGAGCAGCCGCGGCTGGTTGCTGCCAGCCGCTGCTCGCTGCTGCTACTACTCGCTGCTGCTGTAGCTGGCTGTTGTTGTAGGTGGCTGCTGCTACAGCTCGCTGCTGCTACTGCTGCACACTGATGCAGCTGCTGCGTGCTGCGGCTGCTGCTTGTTGCCGCTGCGAGCTGCTACTGCGCGCTGCTCCTGCTGCTGCTGCTGCGAGCTGCTGTTGTTGCAAGTTGCTGTGAGCTGCTGCTTCTGCCTATTGCTGCTGCTGCACATAGCTGCTGCTGGCTGCTGTTTCCGCTGCTCGTTGCCGTTGCCTGCGGTTGCCGCTGCTGCAAGTTACTGCTGTTGCGTGCTGGTGCCAGTCACCGCACCTGGATGACGTTGCAGCGTACGTCGTCGCCCGCAGATGTCGGACGCCGCCTGTTGCTCACCTCCTCGCGTCACGAGTGGGGGGCAGTGTTGCCGAAAGTTTTTGGCAGCATTTCCCCTGGCCCAGTGGCCGTGGGAATAAATCCGACGCCGCCACCATGCGGGTCATTGCTGTCGGAAAGAATCCTGCAGCATTTCCCCTGCACTGGCGCGTATTGGGATCCGCCGGCGTTGTCTGGCACCTGTTCGCGAGTCTTCTGCTGCTGCTGCTACGCTCTGGCTCTGATACCAAGCTAGAAAACCTAGGCTGCAGGTTGGGGCAACAGCGTTGTTGATGCAGCGTGCAGGCTTCCACGCTCGTTGCTTAAGTCAACTGCCCCCTCAGTCTGCTGCTCTAGAGTCTAAGTCTGGAAGCTCTGGGTTTGTTACTCAGAAACGCACGCGCCAGAGTTAGTGCCAGAAAGCAGCTGAAAACTGAAAGTAAATGGTTAGGAATGAAGAATGAACAACAATGGGAGACCCCTCCAAGTTCTAGCCCCCCCCCCAAGCTCTGCAGAGCTTGTTACTCAACTAACCAGCCAATCAGGGAATAGAGCTGTTTTCTGGCAGGCAGGGCTTTCTTGGTGAACCCTACCAGACAGGCGACAGCCCAAAACCCGGGCGTCGTCCGTTTTGCCTGAAAACTGGACCATACCATAATACCAACGCTGCAAACACAGTCGTGCGGTCAGAAATAGCTAGAAAAACATTAGCAAGGAGTTATGGCTGTCCGCACCCAGGCAGTGCCTCCGATGGTCCATGATGCTGAACAGGGTCATGCAACATGCAACAAGGACCCTAGGCAGAGCA
>SZWC01013132.1:61124-81791 GCA_023375785.1 Penium margaritaceum
AATGACCGGCCGGCCACCCGCCGGCGAGCCATCGGCCGCCGATCGAGCTGGTGGCTCGATCGGCGGCCAGGAGGCCGTGAGGCCTTGAGGGACGAGGCTTGTGGCCTCGTGCCCTCATCCTCGCTCGCCATCCCCGCTTGTGAGAACAAGCGAATACGAGGGATAGAGCGAGGAGCAAGGAGCGAGTACCGAATGAGAAAGATCGGCGCGAAATCGTCGATCGTGCCTCGCACGCGACAATTTCGCGCCGACGCGTCAAAACTGAAACTCGAGTTCGTTTAGGACGAACTACGAGTTTCTAAACCGGAAAACTCGTGCAAACTCACGAGTTCGAGGTAAAAACCCCCGGTTTGGGTCCCAAAACCAGGGGTTAGGTAAAAACGGAAATGGGCCTCCGGAGACTCGAAATATTCGAGTCTCCCTGCTCTGGGTCGTTGATGACGATTGCCCCTCAGTCTTGCGAAGGGGGTAAACCCCTGACGCGGACTGAGAACGCCATTCTGCGAACTCCGACGACGACTTCAGACCAGGAGCTGGAGACACGGCCCGTTACACTGAAGGACATTGGTCACCCTTGGAATACATCGTCTCCTCCCTTCCCCACCCTGTACGCCATCTATGGATCAAGAACACCATGATAGAAGGATGTATGAGTGGAGAGGGATGAATTTTCTAATGTGTCTAGTGACCTCCTATACCATGCCCAAGCAATTGTTCATGTTGGTACTCGAGCATGGACAACATCCCGGGCACATTGCCAATTTCTACAACCCAGGGCGTGGTTGCCTTATTTTACAACCTGTGTGTTTTGTTTTTACGAGCCTTCATATGCATTGACATGTTAATGTTCAATCCTAGAAGTAACACTTTCTCAACTACTATGTTGTACAGGGATACATCATGCTCCTAATGCAAGGATTTCATGCGCGAGGATGAGCACTTGCGCATTCTTCTTGCAAACCCTTTCTATAAGATATATATAAGGCCGTCCATTTGGTAAAGGCATTCTTTTGAAACACTTGATCTAGGAATGAGAAATGATAGGTCTACAATAAAATCTTATGCCTTTTTCACATGTATCACATTCCACCCCACTCACCCCAACCATTTGAACCATTATTACCTTTCAGAGCACAGAAAGATATGAAGTATTTCATCTTCTTCTCCCTGAGGCTACCCAACATCACTTCATCCCTCTTCAAGCTCACGTTTTTGTTATTCCATGGTCAGCGACTGAACTATAAGACAAACCCCTTAAACAAGAACACCATTCAATCTTAAGTGACACATTGAATTTGTTATTACCGTCCCATTACACCCCATCTCACAAGAGTGGTTTCCTCACCCAACTTCCTCTTTCAATCTAAAGATCATAACTGCCTTCTTTTGGCGTTCCAACACCATGTAAAAACTGTCTAGTAGGATTGCCGCACTGCCACAAAAAAATGTTGAAGTGCCTTTTGTATTCATGCTTGTGTTTCTATTTACACATTTGATTTTCGGAGAAAGCAAGTCCAACTTAGGCTTACTTTCCCAACAAGGGCACACAAGCATTTTCCTAACAAGCAGGATCCTTACGGCCATCACCTTTCACGTCATGGTAGATATGCAAGCAACACAGTTACCCACGAGCCTAACAAGCCCATCACACATCTTGTAGCACGTGGACTTGCAACTCCACGGAAACCGATGCCTTAGATCGCGAAGGACTGTTGGTGTGGGGTGCAAAACTGTGCATGTAATCTCTTGAATTCACCCACGTGCACTACCATGCAAGAAACGAAAAAATGTCCAGGCATGCATGGAATTCAAGATGTTGCATTGGTGTACTCAAGAATTAGAGTGACACAGGCCACACGTGGTTCCTGATTTTGATAGCCAAGTAAACGGTCAGATGAAGCCACACGAGGATCAATTGTGCCATATGTTTTGTATGTTGCCTAACCGGTTGCAATGATCCCTCTGCTTTGAAATAGATACAAGAACTATGCATGCATGATATACATACTCGTGGTCAATGTGACACAGATTTATCTTGCATGCTTTGATGATTTTTTTGGGCATTCATGGATTTATGATCCTCATTGGCCGTGTTGTCTGGCTGTTTGGTCAACAACACGAGTAGCCACCATCCAATGAAAACCCGTGTGCTTGGGCTCGGTCTAGTAGGTGATGTCAATGTCCCACGTGAGACCCTCTAACCTGCTTGGCCCTGTCAACCACGCTCTCTCCTGCTTTCTCCATTTACCTGTTATGTTACACGGTTTTGCTTTTAAAGTAACTGCTCATTTCAGATCCATGGTATCATTACCAAGTATCTGTGTTGTCTTGCCAACTTATTTGAAATGTCATCCCTCACACATCACCATTCTTCCCAACGTACTGGTATCAAAACTTTGTTGAGTGTAATCACCGTCACATGAAATCAGGAGAGTGAGTTATCATTCCTACCCATCNACGCACACAAGTAAAGTGAGACGTAGCAATGATGGCTGCCAGATTAGAGGCAATACTACACTCTTACAGTACAAAAGCAGTAGTAGTACCTGCTACATAATTCAACT
Source organism: Penium margaritaceum (assembly GCA_023375785.1). Classification (NCBI taxonomy): domain Eukaryota; kingdom Viridiplantae; phylum Streptophyta; class Zygnematophyceae; order Desmidiales; family Peniaceae; genus Penium; species Penium margaritaceum. Next base: position 63,689 of record SZWC01013132.1, read on the forward strand.
AGAAAGAAGTGGTGGCAGCTATCGTCCAAAGTTTCACCTCTAACTGCCTTCTTTGTAGTGGCAGCCGCTATAGAATAGAAGGAAAAGAATCAACAACAGCCTTTATATCCTAGGTGCTAGTTGTGGCTGTCCTTGTGCCAACCTTGACCTAGCTACTCTTATCTGTAGTGTCTTTAGTCACGATACTGCAATAGTATCCATGATTTCTATGGCTACAGTCTACGCGTCTTTGTGACAGCTGCCATGCCAACCACATTCTCTTAGAGCCCTTCTTTGCACTGGATACTGTCCCACCCTTCACAGACATGGCAGCCATCCCAATCATTAGAGCCATCGCGCGTAATACAACTGTAGCAGGCATCAAAATGTTTGCAAGCGTCCTTCCACCCCTCTTTTCCCCTCTCTCGGTCACACTACAACCTTACTAAAATAGTAGTCGTAGTTGCTGCAATAACAGATACTACGTCCACTCGCTTACGAAAGGCAACACAACCGTTTCCTGATGTACTCCACATTCATCTCTGAGCCTCCCTCGTCCATGCTACACCCTCCCAGCATAATAGCACCAACTACAAGAAGCAGCCGCATGGCAGTGGCTATCACATCACCGGTCACCTAGTATAGTTTCATGTATTTCAATTGAGTAACAAGTATCCGCTGCCGCTCAGACCATTGCCAACCTTGCTTTATCGTCATCCTCCGTGTCGATACCAACTTATTCAATGTACATTTAGGATGCACATGTATGACAAAATCATTGCAACCTATGAAGAGAGTAGGAATGTGACGGATGGTTAGAGCAACATTACTTCGACCTAGGCTACATGCCTGGTTATGAGTACAACCCTGCTGCCTACTACACTGGTAAGGAGGTAGAGGCTGACCAAGCATGCGGCATGGCATCAGACGACTATCCATTAAGCCAAAATTCATTGCTCTTAACTGGGACACTGCCTCAAGAGCGACTACATCTAACTCTAATAAATCCATCCATTACCCTTAGGAACCATCACCAGCATCAACAGGTCCACGTTGGTGCATCCATCACTATGAGACCGTCTTCATTGACTCTAAAAGAAATGGCAGCTTCACAACCTACAAATGCGACTACATCAGTGGATTCAATAACAACTACAACACCTAGGGCTCCTACCGCTACACCCCCGCATCAGCATTGGCGCCTAACGCTGCATCGTTATTTACAGTTGTGTTACATGCTAGCACTACTGTTGCCTTTGTATTTACAACATCCACACGTGAGTCACATGCACTAGCTAGCGCAATAGCAGGAAATGCAATGAAGGCACATACCACTGCTACCATCTGCTTAGGTCCACTTGTAGTTATGTCCGTGAACATCGTTACAATGATGTCAGCTGCAATAGACATTGTTGCATCCTCTATAGCCACGACAGCTACAATAGTGACATTTGTAGTTGTCACCATTTGCATCTCCACCATCGGTGCATTATCGTCATCTACTGCCCATCCAAATGATTTCTTTACTTTTTGTTATCAGAAAACACCCACCTCCACAGTCTCTCTAGTGGCTATCGTTGTAGCTCTATGCTTGCTTGTCTCTTATGCATAAACTGTCGCTTTCTTGGTGACATCAGCTATCTCAGCTCTTGCGTCCTTCATCTCATAGCGCAACTAGGCTTGGTAAGCTATGTTGCTCCTAATTTGCATCATGCCACTGTGTACACTCCCCTCTTTTGTGTACATCCTTAGGTATCCTCCTGTCTTAAAATCAGGAGGCCTCGCCCACATGTCCATCCTTATTTCTCACAGCCACTGGAGTGAGAGAAATTCTGCTAGTGTTTTTGACACAGAGTAGAATCTCTACCATCACATCTATTGATAGTGTGAAATTTAAAGCACTCCAATCGCACTTGGAGCATGTGCGCAATGCGCACCAGACTATGCTAACTGCACATCGTGTTGGTGAAGAGCGTCCAAAGCGCAAGGAGCATGATCATGTGTCATTTGCCAATAGAATAGGTGATGCGGTCATGTCGCGTCTAACACACACTCTAACAAGCACTCATGTCTCTCCTCACATGACTTCTGCTTCTATCTCTGGCTCCACTTCCACTTCTGCATCCACCGATACAACACTCTCATCCTCTTAGTTCATTGCCGCAATAGCAGCCGCTAGCACAGCTAGAACCAAAGTCCTTGCATTGCCACGATCTCTTTTACCTGATTTTGATTCACTCCCTCCTCACATTTCATCATCCGAGAAGGTAAGTTCTGGTGCCTAGGTCCAAGCTGAACAACTCTGGCACTACCATGAAGGTTTCCCCCCGTTTTTCCCCATCCCTTATGAGGTCGCCCGTGTAATGGGTTGTTGCTAAAATCTTACTGATAAGATTGGGACGTATTATGCATACCTTTAAGTATGCATAATGAGTCTTTCACACCTTCAATGACTCTGTCAGTGTCCAGTCTCTAATGTGGTGTTGTAAAGCCCCATTGTACATGCTGCTGATTCTGCTGAGCATGCTCATTGTACAGTTTAACCAGCTTGAAATGCATGCAGGAGAAATTGCTGATGTCTAGTGGCAAGGAAGCACATTTTGGTTTAAGGCTGCACACGAATCCTGCGATTCTTGAATCCATTTCACAAATCCCAAACTCAGATTTGGATTCACAAATCCAGATCAAGGATTGGGTCTTGCTTAAGGATTTGTGAATCCACCAATAAATCCTTCGTGGTGAAGGTGTGTGTAATAAGCTAGATGCAAACCTGTTCATCCCTCGATTCTCAAATGGTTGTATCCTGCTTTAGAACTCTGAAACTTTGGAATTTGGAGGGACACTGTAAATTGATGTCAGGACTTAAATGCACATAAATTGTACATGTTAGGTGTCGTCCCGGCACATGCACGAGAGTTTTGAACAATGAATTGCACATCCTGTCCTTTTGTGATGAGGACATGATGGCGTCCTTAAACACACCAAGTCACGATGGAAGGCTGGTTGTTTTAGCATGCTCGGTGTGTTAGACCCACACATCTAGCATGTCTAGTAGGCTTGATGACAAGGCCGGCATGCACACGTAACAGGAAACTGATGGTTGTGGCACAGACTGTCAGACGGGGTCAGTTATAGTGTTGAGGCTTGGCTTGTTCTAAAACAAATTCAGGCCCGAGTAGTAGGCTTGGTGTCTGGCATACGATTGCAAATTCATTTGCACATATGACAAGCCACAAAACAGCTTGCGAGAAAAAAATAGGTAAAGGAATCTCAAACACCTAGTCAGATGGACACATCGCACATTGATGCATTGCCATGGTGCATAACCAGGTATTTTGAGCCACAACCATCAGCGATGCGTGTTGGACACTGGTGTTTTTCGTGCATGCAAAAATAATCAGTGCAAGCTCTTGGTGTATGTCTCTAACTACATTTACGTAGATAATCATGCAAGGGGTTTATTGAATTTGAAAATGTAACAATAATCACGAATCCCTCATTTACATCGGCAAAGTCGAATCCAAGTGTGGATGCAGAATTACAAATCCAACTTTGGCCCATTGTTTGTGAACTACACTCGGTGTTCGTCAGTACTTTTGGCTTGTATCTTCTAAGGTTAATGGCCTCATCCCTGGGTTGCGTGACACCTTGCGTAAAATCAAGGAAAGTGAGCTCAAGCGTTTTGGCTCTGACCCAAGTTTTGATGATTTGCCTTTGGGCATCGGTGCCTTGAGGGAGTTCACTACCCAATGCCTAACTGACTAGTGGAGTATCATGCAGGAAAAATGGATCCATCGAACATTAGTGACCACTGTCACCATCACTACATAAGCCATCTCATCCCTCTCTCACTTGGCAATTATACTTCTACCTCCTTCTCAGCCATTGCCTCTTTTGGTGACCAAGACTTGGAGGAGGCGAGGACAAGATCGTGGTCGAGCTGGTAAGCCCATAAACCCTCTCTGCAACCCTCTTCATCTGCTCCAACGTTGGTGACTTGCTAGAACTATGGCATTGTTGGACACTCTGCTCGGAAGTGTCTAGCTTCATCCAACAACAACCGCTTTGCCTCGGCCATGTGGTTTCAATGGCATTGCTTGGCTGGTGAAGGCAAAGCAATATCACGTATATTGACTACTCCTTTCTCCTATTCTAACAGCCCTGCAGTCACCTTGAATGCAACTGGTATCCACCCCATCGAAGCTGCATCCAATTCCACTCCCTCTCCTTGAAGGTGGCCAGGGTCTTGTTCATGCTCCGTCTACTTTGGCCCGCCCCCATACATGCCTGTCACGTAGTTTCTGCTAGTAGGGGGAATAGGAAATCTCTCCGTGTGCTAACTACATCCTAGCTCCGTGATGATGAGCTCCAGTTTAAGGATGCCTTCGTGAATGTCATCCAGCAGTATCGCCTTCATAACGAAGGAGGCGAGGCTGTTTGGAATAGATCTAGGTCACTGGCATGTGATTATGATGTAGCTCTTTCCGGTGCATTTTCCGGAAATGGGCCTTTTTAGTGGTTTGCACCTGTTGAGGATGTATAGTGAAGTGAGGACTTGCATTCCATCACCTTGCCTTATTATCTTGTAACACGTGGTCAACCGCACCTGCTAGATCCCTCGGTTACCACTTCTATTGTCAGTCGGATTCTACTGTCTATTTGTGTGCCTAGGGATGTCCAAATACTTGATTTGGGTGCAATCCACCACATGACTTTGCATCATGCCTCATTTGCCTCCCTTGGTCCTGTCGGTGCTGTTTGCTTCATTTGTACCGGTCCTGGCCAGGTAATCCCTATTTAGGGGATGGATGTTGTTTGCTTTGCGATTCCTATGAGAGATCCTTTCCTCCCTTGTGTGCTTTATGTCCTTGTCCTTGAGATGAGTCTCCTCCCCATCACGACCCTCGACGAAAAAGTTTTGGACTTCTCCTCCAATTGCAGTACTATGAGTGTGTCACTTTGTTCTACGGTCATGTATTTTTGTGTGGCCTTTGCTGTAACCGTCTATTGCACGTGCAATCATTTACACCCACTCCATCCACATCTGTCCTGGTCCATGTTTTTTTATCCCTCATTCCCATCCACGCTAAGCTCTTACACGGCCGCCTCTATCACATTCATGCTGTCGCTATAAAAAAACTTCTCCAGACTCAGCAAACTGGTGATCTAGATGCATCTCCCCTTTTCCTTCCCTATCATGTTAGCTTTTGTGACCGTGTTCAGGGGAAAATGCATTGCTCTCCTTTCTTCGAGTCCTGCACATTCTATCCCTTGACCTGGTGTCTATTGATATCATGGGATCCTTGCCTCGTTACATCTATAATGAGATGAGACGATATGTTCCCTAAAACATTCACGGTAATTCTTGCATGTGCTATGTCTTTTCCCTTCATAAAAGAATGTAATGTATGTGCTTTTCTTAAGTCATGACTTCCCGAAGCTGAGATGGCATGAGGTTGTCGTCTGTATGACTTTTGGTCTCATCATGGGGACACGTTGTTAGGCCCCACTAAGCGCTTTCTTCCACCTAATGGCGTGTTTATTGATTCCCAGTTCCCCTGCACAACCCGACATAATAGGGTCTCAACTCGTTGAAACCATACCCTTGCTTGTGATGTTGGAACCCTTCTACTTTTCCTGAATCTTGAATCTCTCATGTCCTTTCAATCCATTTCTTATAATATGTGGTTCTAGAATCGTGTCCCTCACAATCTCCTTCCCCGTCATGTCACCTCCTATGAGTGTTGGTTTGGTTGCTGTGTTGCCCTTCGTCTTGCGTGTGTCAAGGGATGTGCCATTGCTTCTAGGATAATTGAGGATGGGCGTGATGGGAAACTCTGTCCTCGTGCCTGTCCATGTCCGTTTATTTGGATTTCATATCTGTGCAAGACCTGGCGATTCTCGGGCCCGGGAAAATGTCATGTCATGGATTTTTTGTTGTTGGGTGAAGTGTTCCTATGTGGCTTATCTTGTCATGCTCCTCCATCGTCTCTTAGCTTTATTTGTTAGCTTTAAGGAGTAATTCCTTGGTCCACCTCTGATCTGGAGGATGTGGTCCCTTATGGATCGCAAGTTCCTCTTCTGGATTACCACTATTACCGGCTGTCTCTGGGTCTTTCCCTTCCTTTGAGTTACTTAGTCCTCCCTCTTTGAAGTCCTCACCACTACCTGCATCAGCATCTTACCTAGCATCTTAGTCCACATATCCTACATTGCCTTTGAACACTACATATGTCCAGTATTCTTTGCATCAAGAGTCCTCTGAATCATCCGTCCCATTCCCCTACAGGACATTCCATGGATTCTCCCACACCTTCTATGTCTCAACCTTCTCTCCTTACTCTCCAAATAGAGACCGCTGTTGACTCTAAGCTCTGGGTGTGTGAGGAGGACGCACTATGCTCTCTCCTCATAACCACTCTTACAACACGTCACTCACTCCCTCGTACCCTCCGTCCTTGCTACATGACGTAATGGCTTTGGTCTCCCCGTTAGCACTGTCTAGCCAAACACTACTCTCAATTACTCTTTGATTACAGAGAAATTTCATGGAGATTTCTAGTATATAGTCTCTCACTCCATGGATGTTTGCCTTGCTACTAGCTGCCTTGCACTGCTTTCCTCCTGGCCCATGTATATGCATCAGGCTCAAAAGGCAGCCAACGCTTATCACAAAAAGAAGTACACGCAAGAGGAGCTTGATGCCCTCTAGACCAACGATGTCTTCAAAGTGGTCGACTTGCCTCGTGCACGCAAGGTAGTCTTAGCCCGTTGGGTCCAAAAGCATAAACTGAAGCCAGGTGGCTTTGTCAAATGCTTAAAGTTATAACTGATGGCTAATGGTTTTGCTCATGTCCCTAGAGTCAACTTTTGTACTAGGTTTTTGTGTGTATGAGTGCTTGTGTTCTCCTCAGCCTTGTGGTCCAACATGACCAGGAGTTGGAGAAAGTGGCTATGAATAATACATTCTTACATGTTTGGACTACCTACGCGGATGTCATCGGACATTTTAACTTCTCTTTTCAACAAAGCAAGAAATTAAAGAAAATACATCTCCCTTGGAACATTCATGGTCTAGAGGTCTTTGTAGGTGAAACGATACTTGAAGATAGGCCATGGATTGTTTACTCGGATCATCGTATGTTTTAAGTGCCTTGGTTAGAAATTTGACAAGGTCCCGCAAGCCGGTTTTGAGAGCGGCACTGACAAGGTCTAGTGGATGCGCAAGGCCTTCTACACACTTCAAAAATCATCTCGTTGCTGAAACATGCAGATCATGTCGACCCTAAAGGGGGGCGGCTATCAACCTAGTGTAGTTGATGTTATGCTCTTTCTTTGTTCTCCATCAAAGCTTCTTTTGGCCATCTTGGTCTATGTGGACGACTCGCTCGTTTCCTCACAGAGTCTAGCCACCATACAGTCATTCAAGGCAGTTTTCGAGTCTACCTACAAGATGAAGGACCTCGGTGTGGCAAATATCTTTCTTGGATTGGAACTCGAGCGTGGATGCTAACGTCACACTTCCCATATCCACAAGGCTTTGCATGTCCATAGCATGGAAGAGCATTTTGCGTCACTTTTGGTTGAAGTTCCAATCGCATCCACCCCCAAGACCCTAGCAGGCCAATGCCCGTTGAAGTCATTTGATGCATCGCAACTGGAGGAGCTTGTGGACGTCACTGACTATCTCAACATCATTAGGTCGATAGTGTGCCTTGCGATGAACACCAACGTTCGTGGTGGCCGTCATGACACTGTTCTTACAGCAGCCTCGGACCGCCATCTCAAGGTTACCCATTGCGCTCTCTAGACCGTGGAGAGCATAGAGGACGGGCTGTGCTCTCTCCATGATGTGTGTTGGTCATTGCTTTCATACACAACCCTCAGTAATTGTCGATAAGGATGCACAGACAGCAATTGGCCTTGTGACACCGGTGCCCATAGTCTGCCTTGGTATAACTTTCTTGCCAATGAAATCATTGCCTTGTGGGGTGTGTGACGTGTAGCTCCAAAGAGGCCGATTATGTCACACTCAGTACAGAAATGTGTGATGGAAACTTGTTGCGTCACTTGCTTCAACATTTGCGTGACCATTTGCTACATGACCCCGAGTTGCGACAATTATAACACACAGGCCATTCTTGAGCACGATGGCTTGCATACTACACGTGGGGAGCACATCAGCAATTAACACCATTTTGTATGTGAGCTTAGTACAACAGGAGCGGTCGAAGTCGCCTGCGTTGACAGTCGTTAGCAGTGTACATACCTCTGCACCAAGGCTAAACAAATTGGAATTGTCAAGTCCACCGTGTACGTTGTTGGTCTGTTGCATGCTCGTGATCACCCTGATCAAGTCTCGTACTCTTGTCTAGTGTCTGCATAGTGAGGAACCTTTGTTGTTTTGCTCCACCGTTCACATGTCGGTTTTTCAATTGACGAGGTTGTGCGCTTGTGTATTGTGGAGGATGTGGATTGGTCTTTTTACGGTTGCCATTTTGTGTGATTAACCCCTTGCATGTGGTTGTCTTCGATAGCAGGCCTTAGGGGAGTATTGGCGTGGGTGTTAAACCATGTAAGGGACCTCTTGACTTCATGCGTACACACTACCACTGAAGAAATTGGTGGATGCCTAAATGCGCAGGGAGTTTGAGATGTTGTGTCGGTGCACTCTAGAACTCAGGCTCCACAAGCTACACGCATTTGTTGATGTTTGTTGCCAAGTGAACGGGAAGATACAACTACATGCAAATCACTTGTGCCAAGTGTGTCATACGGTGGCTAACGTGTTACGACGGGACCCGCCCTGGCTTTCACCCTGACACAAGAACTATGCACGTATGCTACATACGCTTGTCATTGAAGTGGCACAGATTTATCTCGCATGCTTGGGTGATCGTTTGAGGTGTTGGTAGGTTGCTAGTCCGTTCGGGGTCATGCTCACCGGCTCCCTGGTCAGCGTCATGACTAGCCTCCACCTAATCAAAACTTGTGTGGTCAAGTGCGACCTCGAGGGTTGCATCAAGGGCCCACACGATACCCTCTCAAGTGTTTTGCCTCTTCAACCACGACAGCTCATACTCTTACCATTCATCACGTGTGTTGCATGCTCCTTTTGCAAAGACAACTCTTGTTTCAGATCCACAGCACCATTACCGAAGCGTGTGGGTTGTTTTCCACCCAATTCGTACTGCCATCCTTCACACATCACATTTCCTCCTACGCGTAATGACATGGGATCCATTAAGTATGAAATCCATTATTTAAAACTTCAAAACCGGTATCCTATTGCTTGCGCTAGGGTTGCAAACGACCATCGGCCAAAAGTTGTGTTTCTATACGTTGGGTACCAACTAAGAGTTGCGTGGATGAGACGGGGACATTTCTTCCCCTATTCCCTTTGCCAATTCTTCCCACTTATCGTATGCGTTGTTTTTAAGGTGTAACTTTATGTCTAACTTGTTTTGTTCCATGGAGAGATGGCATGTAATCACAATTGGGATCATAAGCAACCAAGAAAATCAAGGATAAAACTGTTACCGCCGCGCGCTGCTGCCGCTGTTACTGTTAAGCTACTAGTGCCACTACTGCTGCTACCGCTACTGATGCGCTGCTCCTGTGCTATTGCCGCCGCTGCTGCTACCGCTACTGCTGTTGCCGCTGCTGCTGCCCTGTTGCTGTGTTGCTACCACCGTTGCTGCTGCTGGTGCGCTGCTGATGCCCTGCTGCTGCTGTTGCACAATGGTGCTGCTGCTAAATGCTGTTGTTGCTGCATGTGCCTATGTCAGCAGCTGCTGGCAACTGCATCCTACTATAGCTGTCGCTTGCGGCGGGTACCAAGCAGCGGGTGCTGCTGATGCAGTCTCACGTGGTGATGGTGAGCAACGTCGATGGCGATCGGTTATCGTTGTCGATAGGTCCGTGTGGATCTGCTACAACGATGACTCTCACTGCTGCGTCCTTTTGCGCAGCTTGGTGAGAACTGTCTCACCGCTTTGATACCAAGAGAAGATGTGGGGAAGCTTCCTAGTGACACAGCCGCCGACTAGGCGTCAGTGCCTGGTCAGACGGTGATGACAATCACAAGTCGTGCACACAACGGCAAGGGTCTGGCTAGAGACACAAGGCAAAGTGTCAGAATGCTTTAATAGCATTTGCAGAGAGAAATGACAACTGAGAGGTCCATGGAATAATTACTTGCAGCGGCGCACGGCGGGTGTCGCAGGCGACAGCGCAAGATCTGTCCTTAAACCGGCCCAAAACCACTGTTTTGACCTTAACTCTGCGCAGACATGTCAGAATGCTACGCCGTCAAAACCTAGATGTGCAGATCAAAAGCCGGACACTGCGACTGGTCACGTGCATGCATACGGCATCAAACAGTGGACACACAATGCAAAAACATGGAAATCGGGCACACGGTCAGTCCACCGATAAACTCGTGCGTGTTGCAAAAAAGTTGCAAGAGGTCCAGAGTAGCGTCTTGAGCTCTGGAATGGTCGTCGGTCAGCTCCGAGCTGGTAGTCCGCCACCAGATGACGCACCGGTACCACCAAGGTCCGCATAAGGGATCTGCACGAGTATGGACACGGCGGAGTGGTCATAGTAAACTGTACAGGTCGACAGGAATGTCACAAATCACAACCTTCCCCCACTTGTTCATGGCGATGGTGGAAGCCACTCGATGAAGCGAAAAGTTTTGTTGAGTAGGATAGAGGCAAAGAATCGAGCACGAGGTTTTTGAAACAGGAACATGCATCTTACAACAATGTGTGTTGACGAATCATTAATCGCCGATCTTGAGCTTCGTTACTGAATCACAAGCCACCTTGATAGAAAGCAGGCAAATCACATGTCGGATTTTGATAGTGGGTCAGGAAGAAGTCCCCAAAGACGAAGAAGCTTGACCACAAACCGAATCAACTTCAACATAGCTGCATTATTTGCGGCTCTATCGATTTTACTTGTGTATGCTAGCGTCCACTACATGGCGCAGGACCACTTTTTCCATCACGGTTCTGCTTCTATTCGAGGTATTTTCCCTTTAAAATAGTGCATTGTTTGCAATCCAACTGGAAGGACCCATGGAAGGTTGTACATCGATTATCCATTCACTTCAATACATCACGCCAGATTGGCGTATTTCGTCGGTAATCCCAAGGGTAGCGGGTATGGATATGAAATGATGATGTTTTGGTGTAGCATAGACTGGATGTCAAGAGTACACAGTTGACATTGCAGAAGTACGTGCCAGCGATAGAAGCACCTACCATTGTCGCGTTTTCTTCTTTTCATCTTGGGTCAGTGCGTGTGGCACGGTATGAAATTTTAATTCATGTGAAAAAAATTGTTAAAGAATTTACGAGCTACTTGCCGATGTACTCATTCAAGAACCACATAATCTCGTTATTGGGTTAGGTTCAACAAGTGCGCCTTTTTTGCATTATTAATTAGAATATTGTTTTATCAATTGATGACGGGGGGGGGAAACAAGCCCCCTGGTCCTCTTGGGATTAGCCTAACATCGTCACCATGGTGTCAGGTTCAGCCCCTGGGCGCATCTAGATTCTGAGGTAGACCACTCGCCTAAGTCGGTCATGACTAGGGTTAAAGAAATATCCTCTTGGTACTAGCGACTACATCTCAGCTTTGGAATGTCATGAAATTTCATGAAGCGGAGTGTGCGCGCCGTTGTCCAATCGTATGACGCCGGTCAGGGTGTACCTCCACCGAGTGCGTCCAACGTAGCTCGCTGCACGATACGAAGAACGAGCGATCAGTCTCGAGTCAATCGGACATGCTCGTCGGTTGATACGTGGCGCTTTCTTCCCCTCGGATCCTGGAAACTCACGTCTCTCTGACGTGGTACTGACTCGGTGAGATTTTTTGAAGGGACATTTGTGTGCCCCTCTGGTCGGTGGCTCCAGAAAATGCGGAAGTGCAATCAAACGGCAAGCATTTTCTCGCGTGGCTATTGCCGCACGGTTGCCGGATCTGCGGCGGACCAGTGCCGACAGCCGCTGCTACAAGCTGTGCGCTGTGACGACCGTCTGCGCGGGAGACGATCGGCGGAGGTTCGAGCAAGTTACCATGCGCTGCATCGCATTCAACGACAATGGTTCGACGATCTCAACCTTGTGGTAATCCACGCCCCTCGATCTCGAAGAACGACGGGGGACGATGGACAGTTTCCGCAAGAGCAATGGGTTCACAAAAAGATTCGGTCTAGCGTCGACAGATCTGCTGCGAACATTCAGGAAGGGTTTCAGGAAAGTTGTGCCGTTTGAAACTTTTGCCCCAGCCGCAATTCTGGCTGAGAGCATCGCAAACCATCCATGTAAAGCGCGACTTCAAGTAAACTAATAGTCATAGTCGTCCGAAAGTTCGCATTTGAATACGCCGCTGAAATTTCTGGAGCGAGAGTCAAAACGAACGACCTTCCGCTGCTGTGGCTCACAGGAAGACCCTCCCACTGGAGACTCCTAGGCCCGCTTCACTAGCGTATCAAGGGCGTGAAACCCTAGACAATTGCTTGCACCTCACCGATTCTGCTCAGCGCTCGGGTGTTCGCCATCCGGAGCTCCGCAGGTCGGAAGAGTGTGTCGTCTCTGCCTCCCATCCCCCACCACAGCTCGACGTACTCACTCGACCATCGCACTCCTGCCGACGGATCACTGGTGGCAGTGGTGCACCTGCTCCGCCGTTGACTCTCTCGACGGCTCACCGTCTCACTCTCACCTTGCGGTGAACCTCAGCATTTCACTCCTGCAGCACCGCTGGTGCCGCCTCTGGAATCCCTCGCTTCGTCGCGACAGGCTGCTGCTGCCATCCCCCACCCCACAGAACACACAACACAGACCGGAACTGAGNCATCGTCTGCACCTACTGCAACCATGGCCCCCCCTCCTGCGCGCCCACGTGCCTGCTGGCTGGCGTCATGCTCAACATGCGTAACGACATCCGCTTCCTGGACGAGGAGGACAGGCGCGGCGGCGTGCCGGCAACCCCGGAGGAGATGCGCGGAAACTTCGGCCGTTTCTGCCTCCGGCCGGACGTGAGCAGCGTGGTGTCCGGCGAGCAGCTGTATGAGGACTTCATCGTGAAAGCTAACATGCCGCTCGTGCTGCAGGTGAGCTTCTTAATTCCAGTCTCTGTCGCTCGAGCAGAAGGTCTCGTCTCCATCGGGTTGCAGTCTGGCTTCCCCGTGAGCTGTGACACCCATGGCATCTAGTGATAGGCGACTGCAAGCGTGCACTGACGATCTGCCCACCTACCTCCCCAACATCATTCCCGCCCCCCTTGCAGCATGCTGTTGGGATTTTCCGTAAACGTGCCTCCTTGCAACGTGTTCCTGTGCGGAGTGTTTTGCTGCCTTCGGTCGCCGCGTCTGTGCGAGAAACCGCGATGGGTTTCCCAGTGCTCGTGCCCTCTGTCCCGCGAAGAGATCAGACGGTTTGGCCTCACGCAATATTGGCGTGATTTCTCTGATGTTATTTCTTGGGCCATCCCTCACCAAACTCTCACATCACTGAGGGCATCTCAAGATCCCTTTGACTCATTCTCTGCCCTCCGCCTTCCTGATCCCTGTCTATCCTGTCGTGAGTGTCTCCCCCCATCCTGTCCCCCTCTTCGCTTAGTAGCCTAATGGGCAGACCGGGGTCATTGACGAGGGAGGCGGCGAAGCACGCTGGACGGGCCAACTGCACAGCCAGCCGTCTGATCGACTTGTGACAAATTTCCCTCCCACTTTACCTCTGGAAGAACTCTCGACCCCAACCTACCCTTCTCCCCCCTTTCCTCTTCTTCACGCCCCCTTGCCAGTCTCCCTCCCAGCCCCCTCCCCACTCCATTGCCGCAACACGACTTCTGCTACTCCCTCTACTGCAGAGTCTTGGGCCATGGATGAGGGATGAGGCGAGGCGTTATGCCAACGCGGGCGGAGTGCACAACCAGCCGCGCGAGCGATTGGAGCTCAAGTGCGACAGAGCAGTCACCCTCTTCCTCCGGCTGGACCTTAACTCGCTCTCTCTGGAGGACACTGTTATCCTGTGCAACATCGTGGAGAGCGCAGGGGTGAGTAAGGAGAGAAAAAACACGCTGGAAAAGGAATCCGCCCGGTTTGATTGCTTTCGGACACGTGTCCTTGTTGGCTTTGTCAGCCTTTCTCGGCGCAATTATTTTCCTGTTGGATGTGTGTGGCCCGTCCGAGGTTCGTCTATCGAAGAAGAGCAAAAGAGATGTCAGGAATGGGATTCGAACTCATGCCCTTTCGGACCAGTACCTGAAACTGGCGCCTTAGACCAACTCGGCCATCCTGACGCGGCAACATCAATTCACCTCTACCCCCGACCCCGCCCCCCTCCCCTTCCCTCCTCTCCTTCCCTTGCAGGTGATGGAGTCGTTTGATGAGACCATGCAAGGAAGACTGCACAAAGTGATGGATCTACTCAGCATCGCACACGCGTTCAGAGAAATGCAGGTGAGAGCTGACACCCATGCATTGTCACACTTTTTACACTGTGGCATTGTCACACTTCTGCACTGTTGCGAAGGAACCCATCTGTTCCCCTTTTCACTCCCTTCATTTTCTTCTCTGTGTCCTAGAGGCTTCAAGTATGGGTTTATGCCGTAAAGTTTGGTAGGTCTCTGCCTCGTCTCGGAATCCGTATCCTGGCAAGTCAAAAAATTGTCCGCTTCCCTCGCCCTGGTTGTTTCGCGACGGGCAATGTGCCGGCCTTCCCTCTGTGTGCAGCATGCTTGCGCCATCGTGCTCCTGCATCTTGTAAAGTAGACTGCAAATTTGTTTTGTAGTTTTACCTCTTTTGGTTAATGGTTTTGTCTCCAATTTGTCGCTGCCTTGTTTCTCTCCACAGGGCAAGGGAGGAGTGCTCAAGGCAATGCTTCAGAAGGGCACACTACCGGAAGACATTCCTCAATCTCCGGCCCTCACCTCTCCCACGGCCACCACCGCCACCACTGCCACAACCACCACGTCCGCAACCACAGCAAGCACCAATGTGCCACTATCTGTGGGAGCAAGCAGCAGCAGCAGCAGCGGTGGTGGCGGCAGCGGCGGAAAGATAGTGTCTGGTGGCGCCACTGAGCCGAGGCGATGCCACGGCAGGACACAGAGTGGTGCGCGATGCAAACTCACTGAATTGTCGGTCACGAAGCTTCATGGAAAGTGCGCAGAAGCCGCCAAGCCATTGCTGAAGGGTGCCAAGTACTGCAAGTTCCACAGGGACCAGGAGTTCATGTGAGGGTGAGAGGAGGAGGACCTCTGGTGTGTGGTAGACTGTCATTCTTCTGGAAGCCTCAGATGTGTGGTGAGCGGACTGAGATGGGAGGACAAGGGCGAACCAAGTGCTCAGGATTGGGAGATCGCTGGTGTGGCGAGAGCTTGGAGGTCTACAGACGGTTTTGCGCAATCATGTAAGCCCCTATCGCATTCGGCGGGAGGGCCTGGAGTCTCCCAGAAAGTCTCACAATGGTTTCGGAGGGCCAGGGGGGCCGATGGCTGCTGCTCCCGCGTCGTCTTGATGCAGAGGGCTCCTTCTGGTCTCCCTGGCATGATGGGGCCAGGACTGCCTGCGGGCAGGAACTTGGCCACTCCCATACACTGAAAGATGAACTGATTTTTTTTGGTTTGCGCTTGTGAGAGTATTTAGCGGTTCAAACCCTGCTGGAAGTTTAGGAGTTGTGCTCCCGAGACGGGTTTCCTGCACCTCAATTCACCAAAGCCGTCTGTCTTACAATCCTTGTATATATACTTTCTCTGCTGCAACTGTGCTTGTTTCCTTGGGCCTGGGAATCTCGTGTGGCTGGAGGTGAGAGAAAGGTCTATGCGTTTATCTCTGCTTGCTGGCTTCAGCTGCAGTGAAGTGATGTTCTCGATCGTCCTCGTGCTGATGGTGGGAGAATTCTGCCCTAGAGTGCGACATGCCTTTGGTACAGGTCTGTGGGGCATGGGCTGGTGTGTCCAGTCGAATTTACGACGGGGACAGACTGCTTCCCCTTGCATGAAAATAGCTGACAGAGTACCCACTCAGATTTAGGAATCCTGGTATGATGGATCTGCAACTAGTGGACTTGGAGCTGTTTCACACCACAACCTCCATGTCCTTTTGGAGATGTGTGTTCATCGCAGTGGAAGGGCACCACCGCAGACGCGGATGAGGCCATCCCATGCCTGGAACATCCTTCACTTCCTCACCCAGTGCTCCCCACGGACAATCCTCTGGACAAACAAGTTTCTTTCCTTCTTCAGGAGCCCAGTCAATTGGAACCTTAAACCTGTTAACAGCACCTGATTATTTTGTGCGGCCGATGAACATACATGCGCTTCGCACAAGAGCTATACGGTCAGCAAAGCACAATCATGTGTCGTGGAAAAACATGGCAGACCCTGCTCCCATTTCCTGCAATCACCAAATCCATACTAGCTGCGGTGATGTGCGCATCACACCCATATTCTGACACGCCCCTGATTGACACCCAAGGCACCAAGTGAGCGAGCATTGAATCTACGGACGACAGCGGCCACGCGGCGCATCTCCCGTGGTTTCCCTCACTAGAAAAATTTCAGTGGAGAGAAAATCTCCGAAGATCCATTACAGACGAAGGAAAACATTACCCCATAGACGAGAAGAAAAGCCGTCCCAATCGCAAGAGTCTGCCCTTGCTGGGCTATCGTGGAACGCAGCCGACACAACGATTTGCAGTCTGCTGACTACATGTGACTGTCTACCCGACCTTGGAGGCCAGCGCGTTTTGAGCTGTCTGAGCTCTGCAGTTCTGCTTGAGAGGTCGATGGCTAAGCCCCCAGAAAAGGACAAAGAAAACAGGTCCATAAGCAGTAGCAGCATCCCAATACACGTCTACTCAAAATCTACCTTATCCACGCCAGATTCTGGCACAAGGGGGTGGCAGATGCGATGGCCCACCACAATCCGCAGGAGAGCCTTGGCTTCCGCTATGTCAACAGACACGGCCACAGGAGATCTGGACGCCCCATCATGCACAGTCGGCATGACGAGTCTCAAGGACAGAATTTCCGAAGAGCACCTCCGGGCGAGTGTCTCTGTCTTTCACAACCCAACGCGGGCCAACTGCTGACCATCAGTTCAGCTCGACTTTCACAGGAAGCTTTCAGAGCAGCAGATCCTCGAAGTACTTGTCAAACTCTTCCTCCAAAGAAGGCTCCTCCGGTGCAGCTGACTTGCCCGACCATGCCTCGGCGCCTGCGCCTCTCCCCCCACCTGCGAGCGCACACAACTGCCTTGGATCTGGTCAAAAGGAAAGCCCTGAACAGAAGGAAACACTTGACGTATTATGGAGGAAAAAGAGTGGGGATGAGGCAAGCCATCAGAAGCAAAAAAANCACAGAACTGCTGAAACACACACCGAACAAGAACTTCCGCTTGAGAAGCGAAGGGGGCTGTGCCCACGGTGACATGAAAAGGCAACATTCTGATTGAGCCAATGACAGACGAGCAATCACGCCCAGGCATGGCCAGCCAGCATGCACACCGGCACACAAGGCCAACATGGAGTTGAGCCAATCACAGATGAACAATGAAGCTCAGCTTTGCAAGCAGGCATGAACAACAGCGGTATCAGATGTGCCTAAAACGATAAAAAAAAGATACAAACTACGCTGCATGTCAGCGGCACGCAGGTTGTACGTCACTAATCTCTGCAAGAAAATGGAGTCACGATGAACAAGCCTATGTTTTTCATGGCATAAACGAGAAAAGAAACAAGCAGCGTAACGCTACGTGGCTGAGCACGACGGACACGGTCGAATGCACGAACGTCCTGTGCATGCATTCATGCACGTCTTCATCCACTCATGCACGTCTTCATGCATTCATGCATGTCTTCATGCATTCATGCATGTCTTCATGCATTCATGCATGTCTTCATCTATTCATGCACGTCTCCATCTATTTATGCACGTCTTCCTGCATTCATGCACTTCTCCATGCATTCATGCATGTCTGCATAGCTTTATGACAGCCGTGGCTCAGCCTCGAGCCAAAGTTGACATAGGACATGAGTTCTGATTCGTCCTTCGCCTGCTTCCTGCTGTCGTGCTGCCATGCTGCCATGCTGTTGCGGCGGC
>SZWC01013133.1:20757-75311 GCA_023375785.1 Penium margaritaceum
GGGGGGGGGGGGGGGGGGGGGGGGGGGGGGGGATCGCTTTGAAACCACCGGAATGGGACGAACGACAAGACTTACTTGTGGACAGGAGCCGACGATAAGGTCTGGGAGAACACGTGCGTAGTTCATGCCCAGTTCATGTCGGTACACCAACGCTGCCAAGCCCACATATGTGCGTCATGGTGCATGAGCGTGACGGAGCTGCGCTTATGTGTGACGGTGCATGTGTGAACGGTGCACGTTTGCGACAGTGCAGTTAATCCTTCTAAGACGGTTTGCAAACCGTCTTAGAAAAGATGATTCCACTGTGCGATGTCAATGCATGGACGTGTTACGGAGCATATTGGTTGCCTGCACGCTCGCATGATTTCACATGTGTGTGTGTGTGTGTGTGTGTGTGTGTGTGTGTGTGTGTGTGTGTGTGTGCGTGGACACTCTTCACGTGACCCCGTGCGTGATGAGGAGCGTGGAAACCATGGGTGGAAGCCATGGGTGGAAACCATGGGTGGAAACCATGGGTGGAAACCATGGGTGGAAACCATGGGTGGAAACCATGGATGGAAACCATGGGTGGAAACCATGGGTGGAAACCATGGGTGGAAACCATGGGTGGAAACCATGGGTGGACATCATGCGTGGACACCATGGGTTCACATCCTGCATGGAAATGATGGCTAGAATTCATGGGTGGAAACACGGTGCGATGAAATGGATGGACACAACGAGGATCAGGGAAGAGGGAAAAAATGTCACGATGCACAAACACCATGATGCACAAACACCATGATGCACAGACACCATGATGCACAAACACCACGATGCACAAACACCATGATGCACAGACACCATGATGCACAAACACCACCATGCACAAACACCATGATGCACAAATGCAATGATGCACGAATGCAATGATGCACAAACACCATGATGCACAAATGCAATGATGCACGAATGCAATGATGCACAAACACCATGATGCACAAATGCAATGATGCACGAATGCAATGATGCACAAATGCAATGATGCACAAATGCAATGATGCACAAGTGCAATGATGCACGAATGCAATGATGCACAAATGCAACGGTGCACGAATGCAATGATCAAGAATGGATCTTCACTGGAAAACATGAGCCCATGGCAAAAAAAAGGTTGTTCACGCAGAAACGCGAGCCCACAGCCAGAGTTGGATCTTCACCACACAAAAAAAGTCATGGTACGCGTACTCCCCTGTACATGCACACTGGCACTCGCACGACGATGCAAGAAAGCAACATCGGTAAAAACACAACAAACTTCAGAGCGGGCAGGTACGGCGCGCCTTAGCATCCTCCGACGTGTGTGGGTTGGAACCTGTCTTTGCTGGCGCCAAGATTTGTGTGTGCATGCCCACCTTGTTGTGCCGTAGGTGGCGGCGTACCATACCACGTGGTTGTGTCCGTGGCAGCATTGCATGATCCCTTTATACTGAACAAGGCTCTTTTCATACAGGATTAATTTATAAAAACGGTGAAATCATGTATTCAAAGAAAGAAATACTCGACAAAAAGAGAATAATAGAGAAAAAAGAGGAGCGAACTTCCTGCTGGATGTTGTGCTCACGCCAATGCAATGGATGTGGACAAACAACACAACAGTGCAGCAAGAGCATGGAAATTATTTATTAGTGGTTTTGAAAAGCGTCTGAGAAACAAACTTTCCTAATGTGGACAAACAACACAGCGATGCAGCAAGAGCGTGAGCACAAAAAAACAGAGGAAGGAGGGAAGGGGAGGTGGGGGGGAGGAGGGGATGGGGACAAGGAGGTGGGGAGAGTAACACTACCTACATCCACAGGAGGACAGGGNGACAGGAACGACGTCCATACTTACAGGTGTTGGCCATGGCAAACTGCATTACCGCAGAATACTCCTCTCCCTTATCTTTCGCTTCCACCTGAGCCTCTCCCTCTCCCCTGGCTTCAACAGCAGCTACTGCATCCCCCCCTTGAGATGCTGTCCCTTCCTTCGCTCCACTGCTTCCCTCAACACCCACTGCAGTGGCTGCCGGCGCCGTCACATCGGCCTCGTCATGCCCTTCGTCGCCTCCTCCTCCCTCGACTTCTTCCTCCTCCTCCTCAGCCCACTCTCCCTCGTCTCCCTCATCTTCATCATCTTCCTCGTCGTCTTCTTCCCAATCATCAAGCCTCATCTCAAACGAATCCCTCGCTGCTGACGTCGCACACTGGCGGGACGCGTGCCACGCGCCCCTGCTACTGACGTCAGCGAGCGCTTGCTGACAACAGTCGCTGATGTCAGTACAGCCTCGACGGAGGAATAGGGAGCGGCCGTCGCTGGCCGTTTGTCGTCGTACGGAGGCAACGGCGGGGACGGCGGCTGTTGCTACTGTTGCTGATACTGGTGCCACGTGGCAGGGGCGTTGGCTGCGGCGCGACGCCTTCGTGGGGTGATGCCACGGTGGCTGCCGAAGCCCCGTCGTCGGCATGTTGCTGCTGCCACGTGGCGCCGATGCGCTACGCCGGCTCTGACGTGCAACGGCGGGGGGAACCGATCGCGCTCTGTCCTGCACGAGCGAGCAGTTTCCCACAGCATCGCCACGTGGCACTGTCGGAAGGCACTGCCATGGTCGGATGGCAGCAGCAGCGGACGCCATTGGCAGGACGCGCTCTCTCTTGCTCGATTGGTTGGTGAGCAGGACGTTTGAAAGCGACAGATTATCCAAAATATCTGAAAAGACCTGAGAAGATCTGAAAAGATTTGAAAATATCGGGCGAGGGGGGCGTCCGGACGCCGCCTTTTCTTGGCGAGGCATGGCATCCCCCAAACGCCGCTCGTCTTTTCTTTGGCTGTATTATCGTCGGTGAACCTGTGATGAGGTTTGTTTCCATTGGGTTTGACTCGTGAACGCGGCCTGATAGAATGCGCTCATTTTCTCATTTGCCTCTTATGGTCCTGCCTGCACTTTTTCTCAAAACTTTCCAGCTCGTCGAAACCCATGCGAGGCCGGTCAGAGGCTAGTTCCCAAGTCACCCCCATTCTGGCCGGACTACGTTCTTAAAGCCCCCGACTGAATGTATAATTTCCTTTGCCCCAATGTTCAAACATATTATTCCTGACACCCCAAACTTTAAGTTATCACTAGTTCGTGTTACAACGAGCGGATCATGGATGGTTCACATGGATGAATTTCTCAATTCGAGGCATCTAGAAAACTGGATAATTTGTATTTAGCATTACATGTATTTCGATGAAGGGTATCAGAAACTTCAAGCACATATACACGATAGCGAGAAATAGTATGGGGCATATCTTGGGTCTTGGGCGCTTGATTCAAGCGACCTATGTAACATTGAGTCATGAGTGGTTGCTTTGAGAAAATCCGCCAACAAGTCGAGGGTCTTGAGAATATTGACCCATGGTTTTATGAAGGTCCATCGTTGTTGCAAAGCTGACCGAAGTCGTACCGGATTTCCAATACGGTTCACAACACTTTCTTCCACCATTCTAGAAAGTGGTTGAATGTGTTACGACAAGCAAGACGTGGGTGGTTCACACTGATTTGTCCTTTGTTGAAGTTTTTGTTGGCCACTCACATTTCTATGCCCTCTTGCCTCACTCTCCACAACACACCCATGTACACATTGAATAACAATGGGCTCACCTCGGGAGACGTCATGCAAGCGCGCTATGATTGCTGGCTCTGGTGCCATGAACCGGCTGATCTACCCAAGAGTGCCCTCTGGCATATGCATGTTCGTTGTTTGACTATCTCACTGTGATGCGATAGATGCTAGGGTTCATACATTCTCACTGCCGATCCCTGTGTTACGCTTGCTTACCTTTTGAGTGTTTTGGGGGAGCTGCACGTTATCCCGAGAGCCGAGTCTTAGGGGGCCACCCTATCAGTCGTTGACCGTGTAGTAATAAGAAGCCGCACTTGGTTAACATCGAGAGGTCAGGCTCGACCCTTGGGTGGCGGTGCATCCTCACCCGAGTGGTTGCTCTGTGTGGGAGCATGCCCATCGACGTCTTAGACTCTCGCTTCCCCTTACACCTCTTGTCTTGGTCCAACACTTGTGTTAAGTGCAAGTTGTTGGTTTGTGTGGCTTCCATCCATCACGACCAACACTGCTAGTTTACCGATATACCCACATCCGGGGTACATGGTGGAGGAGAGCGTGAAGACACGATAGGCATTCGGAGTGTCTCGATACTTCTCCAGCACGCACGACAGCGCCGGCGAGACGCGGTCGATGCGTTCCGGTAGCCCTGTGTGCTTGTCGGGAGCTAGGAGAGTTTTCTCGATGGGTTGAGACCTAAGCACCCGGTGGACTATACCGGTGCGACGAGGAGACCCGATGGCTGTTGTGGGGCTTCCGATGTTTGGAAAGCCGTCTGTGATGTCTGGACATTGATTCCGAGATTTGTTTGGCACTGTTAATGTTTTCTCGTTGGTCAAGACCCGAGCACTCGGAGAGCTGTTCCGGTGCCTCGGGGAGACCACCTTTGTTGCTGTCATCGTGTATGTAGTGCGTTCTCCCTATTGACTCATTTGGGTTCAGCAAGGGTGACGGGGCCCGGTGCGGCTACCTGTCGGCGCCCTTGTATAAGCCCGCTAGGGGCTCCTTTGTAAATTCTCCTTGTTCTTTTATATTCAGCGTTCCAAGCTTAGCCAAATTCTTGCCGTCTTGCATCGCACTCACACACAGAGCTCATGTTCGTTTTTGCATGGGCGTGCATGCCCTAATTTATTTACAGTTTTGTATCAGAGCGCAGGGGGGCGTGTGAGCAGTAGCAGCAGCAGCCAGTGTAGTTGCAGCGCAGCAGCAGTAGCAAGAGCAGCTGCAGCAGCGCATCCGCCGGTGTAGCAACGACATCACTAGCAGCAGCACATAGCAGCAACGACAGCAGCCACTACAACGACGGCGGCAGCAGTAGCAGCATGTAGCAGCAAGTAGCAGCGGCGGCAACAGTAAGCAGTAGTAGCAGCTACTGCGCAATTTAGCAGCAGCAGCAACTGTGGAAGCAGCAGCAGCAACGGCGGCAACATCGAGTAGCAGTAGCAGCTGCTGTTGCGCAGAGTAGCAACAGCATTTGTGACGGAAGCAACAGCAGCAGCAGCAACCGTAGTAGCTGCAGCCGCCGCTGCAGCTGCTGCTCCAGGAGGGCCTCGGAGCCCTCTTGTGAGGGCCCCCGCCCCCTTGGAGGGGCCCCCTCGACCCCATCCGGGGGCCTCTCCGAGGAGGGGGCCCGTCGGCCCCGTTCTCCCCCTCCCCCCCTCCTCGAGGGGGCCCTCGGAGGGCCCTGTCGAGCCCCTCCGAGGGGCTCCTCAGAGGGAGCCGTCGGCTCTGTCGGCCCCATCGGCCGACAGACGGAGGGAGGTGCGGACCCCCCCTCTCTCTCCTCTCCCCACTCCCTTGCTCACTCGCTCACTCGCTCGCTTGCTCGCTTTTTTTTTGGTGAGCGAGCAAGGAGCGAGGGGGTACTTCTCTCTCTCGGGTCTCTATTCTCCCCTCGATGCGTCTGTCGGCACGCT
This sequence comes from Penium margaritaceum, assembly GCA_023375785.1. Classification (NCBI taxonomy): domain Eukaryota; kingdom Viridiplantae; phylum Streptophyta; class Zygnematophyceae; order Desmidiales; family Peniaceae; genus Penium; species Penium margaritaceum. The sequence goes on from SZWC01013133.1 coordinate 26,294, forward strand.
CCACCTCCTTTGAGCCCTTGGATCCCTCTGCCTCCTCTGAGCTTGACCCCTCTCTCACCTTTAAGCCCTCTGTCTCCACGAAATCCTCTGTCTCCTTTGAGCCTTCTGTCTCCTCTGAGCCCTCTGCCTCCTCTGAGCCCTCTTCCCCTCCGCTCAGACTCTTCCTGAGCCCTCTCCTACTTCTATTTCAAACTCTCCCCCTGTGTACCCACGCTTTGGCCCCCTTGTGGTGTCATCATTGCAATCTACACTAGTTCCATCTGACCCTCCTGTCTCACCCTACACGTGCGGTGGCCGCAAGAGAGCACTCCCATATCAATCTCATCCTAATGTCTCGGGTGACCTTAGTCTCCGTGATCTTGGACTTCCAACATCTACGGTGTCCATGGCGTTCTTTGTAGTGCATCCCGACACTGTCCCTGGCTACTCCCTCATTGAACAGGATTTTCATGTTGCCCTGCCCTTGTCTGTCGCTGGGTATGTTGCCTCGTGCTTTGCTACTACTGGTCTCTCGCCTCTCCCACCTGAATCTCCAACTGTGCAAGCTGCTCGCACAACAATTGACTCACCTCTGTGGGAGAAAACTATGAAATCCAAACTTGACATGCTATTTGAGCATGGTGTGTACGAGCTCGTGGATCTTCCACCAACCCACAAAGTTGTTCCAGCCAAATGGGTGTACCGTAGCAAGCTCAATCCTGACAACACACTTGAAGGGTACAAGGCACACCTCACAACGAAAGGGTTCTCACAAATCCATGGGGTTGATTTTGATGAGACATTCACCCTAGATGGTGGATACACCACTGCCACTGCACTGCTCAGTCTGGTTGACCAGCATGCCTGGGAACAGGAGCAATTGGACGTGAACAATGCTTTTCTGCATGGAAAACTTGACAAGGTAATCTACATGGTGCATTCACCTTGTTTCTTTGATGAAAAAAATCGAGTAAGGCGCCTGCGCAAAGCCCTCTATGGCCTAAAGTAATCCCCACGCTTTTGGAAGCAAGAGATCACATCAACCCTTGAAACGAGAGGTTTTTGGAGAAGCACCATGGACCCGTTTTTTTTTCCAGTGCTCCCACCAAACCTCTTATTTCCATCCTTATCTGTGTCGATGATCTCCTTTTTGCGTCACCACATGCCGCATCTGTCAAAGCTGCAAAGTCTCTTATTCAGGCAACATATAAGATGAAGGACCTTGGTCCAGTCCGTGTCTTCCTGGGCATGGAACTAGAACGTGATTGCTCACGTTGTACCTTGCATATTCACCAAGCTATGTATATCCGCACCTTGGGGGAGCGCTTTGGAGCGCTCCTTGCATCTGTCCTCACATCATCTATACCAATGACTCCAGCTGGCCAGTCACTGCCAAAGTCATTGGATCCATCCAAGCTGGGGGAGATGGTGGATGTGAAAGATTATCGAAGGGTCATCGTCTCCCTCATCTATCTTGCTACCTCCACACATGCTGATGTTGACTTTGTTGTGAACTTTCTGTCTCAGTTTTCTCAGTTTCCTCGTAAGCGTCATCTTGAGGCCACGTTACGATTAGTGGAATATGCATTGTCCACACCTTGCATTGGGTTGTTTTTTCATGCACAACCCTCAGTCTTGGTTGACAAATTCTCTGAGTGTCATTGGGCACACTGATGCACGCAACAGAATAGGATATATCTTTGTGGTTGGTGGACTAACAGTCTTGTGGAAGAGTGGTAAACAAGGGTGTGATGCGTGCAACATTACTGAGTATGTGGCTCTTTGTGCAGGCACGTGTGAGGCTGTCTGACTTTGTCGTCTGATGCTTCAATTACGTGTGCCTATCCGTTGCATCACCATGCGTCGTGACAATCAAAGCACCAAAGCCATTTATGTTGACTTGTTACTCTGATGGGAGTGCTTTGTCCCTGTGTGTATGGATTTCTTGCCTACGGGTCATGGGGGAGTGTTGAAGTTTTGTTGGCCACTCACATTTCTATGCCCTCTTGACTCACTCTCCACAACACACACATGTACAGATTGAATAAAAATGGACTCACTTGGGGAGACATCATGCAAGCGTGCCATGACTACTGGTTCTAGTGCCATGAAACAACTGATCTACCCAAGAGTGTCCTTTGGCACATGCATGTCCGTTGTTTGACTATCCCACTTTGATGCGGTAGATTCTAGGGTTTGTACATTCTCATTGCCAATGCCTGCATTATGGTTGCTTACCTTTAGAGTGTTTTGGAGGAGTTGTATGTTACCCCGGGTACTGATCCTTAGGAGGCCACCCTCTCTGTCGTTGACCATGCACTGGTGAGAAGCTACCCTCGGTCAATATGGAGAGGTCGGGCTAGACCCCCGGGTGGCGGTGCGTGCTCATCCGAGGTGTTCCTTGGTGTGGGAGCGTGCTCACCGGCATCTTAGACTCTCGCTTCCCCTTACACCTCTTGTCTTGGTCCAACTCTTGTGTTGAAGGCAAGTTTACCACATCCATGGCGTTCTGTGTCTCCTACCCCTGAACTGCCTACATTTCATGCTATTCTTGCTAGGAAGGTACTGGGTAACTTCATCCTTGACGTTCACGAGTCCCTAAGCTTTGCAAGTGGGCATTTCTATCCTTGCATTTGCGACCCATTGTGCGTCCGCCAAAGGATTTTTACGTCGTTTGGCTGAAGGGAATTTTGACCATTTTCCCCAATCTATGGTATTCTTTTCCTAAAGATTGTGACTAAGGGGATGAGAGGACCCTCCTAATGACTTTCCATGTGGTAGAACACATCATGGTGAATACAAAAAATGACGATGGGATTGGTAGAGAGACATAAAAGAGATACATGAAAAAGTATAAGTTACAAAGGAAACAATATAGTTGTGAGGATATAGTGTTACCCACATGTGCGCGTCAAAACGCACAAGTCCAACCAACTAATAGGAAATAGACCAACCCAGCAGCATGCTCCAAAATAAGAGCTGGCTAGAACCCGACAAGCTTCCGTGCTCCTCGGTTGTCCAAATGACAAATCAAAAGAAGCACCATGTGTAGAAACAAAAGCTCTACAGTAGTTTATTGTGATTGAGCAAGGATGACACCACGGAGAAAATGGTCACTGGAGTTGGTTACTGAGAAGACTCTTGAGAGCATATGAGGACGCGCCAGTTGAAGCTGATGCTGTCGAAGTAGCCGTCAAGCATCCCAGAATCCAGGCAAGTCATGGCAACAAGTCCAAAGGTCACTGTGACTAACACACCAACACTCCTCCATCACTTGCAAACTTGAGTCACCAAAAGAAAGCAAGGGTCATAGAATGATGAAAGCAATAGCACACAACAAAGGACACGAGAGAGGGCCACACAAAAACAGTGGACTAAGAGAGGAAGCCGCAAGAGTGGTGCACAAATCACATGGGAGAGAAAGCATATGCAAGAAGCCCAACATTGTACACGGCAAATTTGAACTTGCCGCAGCACAACACTTTTGTGGGGAAGTGTGCATGCTGTTATTGCGTGTCAACATCCACGACACAGAAATTGCCACGTGATACATGCTTGCATACAAAATGACACTCAATGCTGATGTGTTTTTTGTGCATATAACACAGGCCATTGTGCTTTGCTATGCGGGGCGTGCTCTCATTGTCATAGAGGGTCCTGATGCATCAGGTGGCATGGTGCAACTACTGCATGAGACGGCACAACCAGACGCTCTCACAAAACCCAGCCCCGAATGTGACATACTCAGCCACAGTCAAGCTCCACACTACGCATCCCTGCTTACCACTCTTCCACGAGATGGCTGTGCCTCCAACAAGGAAAGTGTAGCCAGACCGGTTCCACGCATCATGGGCCCAATCACTGTCAGTGTATCCGTCAACAACCACAAGTGGCTACACACTAAAGCACAAGCCCAGGCATGGGATAGAAATTACATACGGAACAAAGAATGGTGCAATCTTCTGATGGAGCTGACACGGTTGCTCTGAAAGCCGCGACAAGAAGTTCATAGCACAGTCAACAAATGCACACGTTGTGGTCCAAAGGAACATCCTGGAGCCGATGTCTATGAGGTATGTTGCAACATCAACAAGCTCCTCTAGACAAGGTCGATCGGTTGATGTGAGAAGCATCTGTCTAGCAACTATCGGAGGTGTTGATGTCAAGGGGAATGTGGCCAACCGATTAGCAAAATGCTCCTCTAGTGTTCTGGCATAACCAGCCTGATGCACTTTTAGTGTGGGACGCCGGCAATCACACTCAATCTCCATTCCCAAGAAGACATGAGCTGGACCAAGATCCTTTGTTATGGACATGGATTGGAAGAGATGCTTCACAACGTGGACAACATAAGGGTCAAGGGACGCGATCAAGAGGTCCTCCACATAGACCATGATAGCGACAAAGGGTGCAGATGATGCATTCTCAAATAGAGCTGGGTTGACTGTGTTGCAGTGATGTCCTCCTTGCTCCAAGGTAGCAGAGATCTCAAGGTTCCAACAACGTGGAAATTTTTGAAGGCCATACAAGGCCTTTTGGAGGCGCCAAACTCTGTTTTTACCGTCCTCAAACCGTGGAATAAAGGTTGGACAAGATAGATCTCTTTCACAAGATTCTCGTGTAAAAAGGCATTGTTCATGTCAATAGAGTAGAGCTCCCAATCATGCCCAGTCACCTGACTCAACAAGGCCTTTGCCATGGTGTCCTTGTCACCAGGTGCAAATGTGGCATGAAAGTCCACGCCAGGCACTGTCAGGATGAGATCCGCGTGGTGCGGTCCCGACGTTTGTCTGATCGCCTTTAGTGGTTCACGTCTACTGTTTTGGGCGAATCTGAGGCTGAGCGTGAGCTTTCTGGTCACCTCACGCTATGTGAGCAGGAATTTAGAGACAGTCAGTTTGTGAAGGGAATAACGTCTTTTTGCGTTAGTTTTTGAACATGAACATGATCACAATATTTATAGGGCTATTCATGAGCTTTCCAACGCACCAAACTGCGCGCGATTCGGCCAAGCGTAGCTCAAGTTATGCTTGCCGAAGCGCAGGTATCACCCACCACAGAAGCCTGACGCCGCCACTCGCCGTGGCGCCTTCGTTCACGTGCGAAGCGCCTTTCCCAAGGCGCATGTCCCATTGCACATGGTGTATGGGTCCCCTGCACTGTTTCTACACACCCTACCCACTTTTGGGTCGTGTTTGGTGATGGGGTGTGACGAGGTTCGAAACCTGTCCACGGACCTGCAGTCAGAATTTTGACTGTCCCCGAGTAACAAAACGTACTACTGAGTTTCGGACGTCGAGCCAGGATTTTTGGCTAAGTCCCTCAGTAACAACCTGCACTTCTGGATCCGGTGGATGATCCGCCGGATCAGGTGGATCATCCACCGGACGCCTCGGCAGGCCTACCGGAGCTTTTTCTCCACATGGTATTTTTGTTACTCGGTCCGGTCGATTATCGACCGGATTTCGAGTCGCAGCCGGCTCCCAGAGCCGCTGCGCATACCCCAACTTTGGAAAGCCATATCTCCCTAGATACTTGTCCGATTCCGGCGAAACAACTTCCACCTGATTCAACAACTTGTCAACTTTCAGGGAAAATCCTCCATTTTAGGATCCGAGCAGAATTAGAGTCGCCAGATCCGCTGGAGCGGAGTTTCCATTTTCTGGTGGCTCGTCAGCGCCTCCCGGTGCTGCACTTGGGCATGCGGAGGGGCAATTTTTCAACAGGCACTTGGAAGAATCTCATGACTATGAGACTTACCTTCTACCGTTCCACTGAGCCATTGGACCTCTCTTTCCTCCAAAACACCCAACGAGCTTGTATGGCCTTACAACCAGGAGGGAGCTTCATCTTCTCATGAACCCCATACTTCTCGATGGCAGCCAACTCCTTGTGCATAGCTTGTTTCGAGTTTTCTGCATCTACAACAGAGCAAGATTCTCGGACAATGTTTGGTTCAGGCACACCTGCCGTGATGCCATTTGCAACAAGTGCAATGGCGACCGAGGGATCTTGCAGAGGTTGAGTGGCCTCAGCAGTCGTAATAGCTCAATGAAACCCATCAACTCGATGTGGCATACAGGTCCTTACATATGAAATCCATAAGAAATTATTACGGGCTTCTTACGACATCCGTAAGAAATGTTACAGATGACTTCTCTCGCAAAAGCGAGATAAATCATCCGTAAGACACAACATGTATCTCCCGACAACCCCCAAAAACACACCAGGGAGAGGACCCATGATGCCCGCATGGACAAGGGCAAGTAGATGAAGGGTGCATGATTCAGATGATGAGAAGGACAGGGGATGAAGCTTGTCTTGTGTGCAATCAAGGCACTTAGCGGTGCATGGCACAGAGAATGTGCTAGGATCAAGACCAATGGCAGGCTGATGACACAAGAGGTTGTGGATTGCAGCTATATGCACATGACACAGCCGGTGATGGAGCAAAAGTGTGTGCATAGGGTAGAGTGAGGGAGCAAAATACACATGCGCTGCGGCACTAACAGCGGTTTATGGTGTAAGCAAGGGCACACAATGTAACTTGTCCGAAGCAGACCACAAAGAACATGATGGCCAGACGACTGTAGCGACAGAGTGCCGATGTCAGAAGAGGAAACGAAGTCCATGCCTTGATTATCTAGGGCACTCAAGGATAGCTAGCTGACCTAAGGCACAAGGAAAAAGACGACATCGGGCAAGAAGACACCGCCCAATGTACTAACAAAATGCACAACACCAACGCAGTGGATAGGCAACATCTGGCCAGAGCCAGTGCGGACAAAGTGGGCGTCACCAACAAAACCCAATGTGAAAAATGTGGCACGAGACAACATCATGTGATGAGTGGCTCCAGAGTCAGTGATTCAAAAGCCGATCGACACACGAGATGGGGTAGTCACATGACACTAGGTGAAATAAAAAATTAGGCGAGGAGTTTTCTCAGCACGTCCAAAACTGACAGCAAGGGGATAAGATAGGGTAAACAACTGCCAAAGCTGAATCCAATTCACAGGCAATGAAATCCCACCACATGACATGCCTTGAAGGGCTCCATTCGACGAACAACGGTGATCCGAAAACTCGTCAGCCAAACTCTTACCATATGGGACATTGGGAGGTTGAGACTGGAGAGGGATACCAAAAGCTGGAGTAGACGCACCCAAACCATGCCACAATGTGATGGGAGATGCGGAGGGACTAGTGAGGAGAGATAGAGAAGAGGACAAAGCTGCCAATGGGAGACATGTTGGAGGGACGTAGGAAGGGGAGGGTGGTCCGTAGAAGGTGGGTTAGAGCGGCGGTCACATCCAGCGCCACCTTGGTAGGGGAACTAGAACCGATGACATGAAAACATCGGTCCCCCACTAGGCATTGTCAGGCTCCCAAGGATAAGGGTCTCAACTGAAAGGAGGAGGTAAAGAAAGAAAGAAAAGAAAAAGACCTGAGTATTGGTCTCTCGTGGCACCGGGACAAAACCCCGGAAGCCCGGGTCTCGAACAAGAATGGGAAGATGGTGAGAAAAGAAAATGAAACAAAAATAAAAAACCAAAACAAGGAGCTACTTTTGGAAGCCGGTCAGAGAGTAAGCGCACCCGGAGTCACACAGGATGGGAGTGGCCAATGGTTGCAAAGCTCACCCTTTTTTTTGTGTCTCTTTTGAGGACAAGCTTGAACCCTGTGAATTAGCTCTTTGATTGACGAGCTTGTTGATGAGCAAGCTCATCGAGCGACAACGCTATTGACTGACAGGTCAAGGCATGGGGGAAGTTACGAAATAGCTTATTGTGAGCTGCTACTACATTACTTGTTGCCGTGTTTGCTGCTCTTAGCCCCGCAACAGACCTGATGTTGCTGATTCTGCTACTCGCGCGACATGTTTTCTGTTATTGCTATTACTCCTTGTGCAACAGATCCATCGCTATGGCTACTGCTATGGCTACGACTACTTGTATAACAGCTCCAATGATGCCACAGGTATTGTTGTATCTGCAGCTACTACTGCTTCTAATACTAGTCAAAACAAGGACCCACTGCAAAAATGTATGCCATTGGCATAGTAGCCACTCACGCCAACGGCTTCTATAGATGCAAATGCTGTCGCTGTTGCTGATGATGATAATGACTGTGTAGGAATACTTGCTGGTGACAAAGATGTCTGCTTGGCTGCTACAATAGCAGATGCTCTGCGACTGTCACAAAAGTTGTCACTACTATTAGGGCTTAAGTTGCTGCTGATGATGTGGTGGCCTAGAGCTCCACCACGCCAAAACTGACAAGATGACCGTAGCGACGAGGAAAGTTACCAAAACAAATTGGCATCATTCTGCTTCTGGCTCTACCAGAGGACTACGTGACGTGCGCCTTCCAAATAGTGACCCCACACTATCAGGGCCTTTTTTCCCCATCAAGCACAGTCCAGATGAGCCCAGAGTCATGAGGTGTTGCTGTTGCGTGCTGTATGGTGGGGAATAGAGATGGAGTCTCTCTACTTCTCAAACACCATAAGAGGATGAGAGAATCCTCCTAGCAATGTTCCATGTGAGAGGGCACACTATGATGAACAAAATGGAATAAAAAATGCTTGGATTGGTGGAGAGAAGGCAAAGACATGCATGAAAGATTAGAATTTGTAAATCAAACTACACAGGTGTGAGGACAAAGTCTCGGCCACATGCGTGCATCCTAATCAACAAGTCCAACCAACTGGTGGAAAACAGACCAACCGAGGTGCAAGATGCAAAAAAAGAAGTGGCTAGAACCTGACAGGCATACTGGCTCCTCAGTTGTCAACATGAAAAACCAAAAGAAGCCCCAATGGTAGAAACAAAAACTCTACAGAAATGGACCATGAATGGACAAGGATAACACCATTGAGAAAATGGTACCAGGGAGGTGGTCACCAAGAAAACTCTTAAGAGCAGGTGAGGATGCACCAGTTGATGCTGTCAAAGTAGCCGTCAAGCCACCAGTATCCAGGCAAGTTGTGGCTACAAGTTTAAATGTCACCTTCATTGATACACCAACACTGACTTCTTGAACCATTTTCTAGAATGGTCGACATGAGTATAACAAACTATATCAACACTCTAATACTGCTTGGTCGACTTCTCGATAATGTTAGACCTTTATAAAACCATGTCGCAATGCTCTCAAAACCCCTTGACTTCTCGGTGGATTTCATTCAAGCAAACACTCATGGCGTGACCTTGTATGCATTACTTGCCTCAAGCGCCGAAGACCCAACGTGTACCTCATTGTGATTCTTGACATTGTATACATGCACTTGACTTTTTTGACACTTTTCATCAAAGAAATTTTTTTGCTTGATACAAATCAGCCATTCGTCCCAATTCCTCCCATCATTTACTGCTCCGTACCTCATCCCGTGTGAACCACCCACCTTCTGATTAGCGTAACATGTGGTATCAAAGCATAGTGGCACTGGAGGGACAGTCAGCACATTATGTATGAGGGCGACAACCTTGCGCAATTCTTCAGTGAATCTCCACCGTTGAAAAGTTTACAGACCTCATGACATCAATAGTGAACATAGGGAGTGCGCCCGGCGACTAGTAGTATCCAACGAAGACATAGGCTATGGGGGATTAGCAGTATGTGAACAACGACACTCTTTGGACGATCCAAACAATAGCAATGACTTTTGCGGCAAATGGCACGTCACCAAAGGGCTTGACGGACGACCTGGTGACGGACTCCTCAGGCTTGGCAAACCATGTTTCCCCGCTGTTGCCCGCCGACTCCATGCTTTTCCCGATGGGAGACACCAGCCGACATGCTCGCATCAGCAAAAACCTTTTCTAGAAGTTGTTGAGACTTAAGAACCTCAACGTCGATTTGATCCAGCAGCCCAACGTGACAATGGAAGAGCTAGAAAGTTCACACACACAGGAAACATTGCTCATCAAGATAAAATTTCAACTCTAAAGTAAAAATCACATTCAACGAGCACCCCCTAAACCGTTCGATCATGAGAACTCACAGTGACCGACGGCCACGATGTGTGATGAGTTTGTAGACATTCTTCACAGCTACTAGGTCAACAATGACGAAAATGAAACTCATTTTGCATCCTTGCTTTTGCGTGGCATGGCTTTGAGTTGGGAGTATGATCTCAAGATCATGTAACGGGAACAGGATCAACAACAGAACCCAATCAATGGCTCATGCATCTCCTCTCACATCATTGACCACAGGAATTCTAGCTCTTGAGCACATCAACTTGATGTGGCATAACTTTCTTACTCCACTGGAGAACTAGAATGACTTTACACGCACCACACTGATCCACTTTGAAAAGATGAACGAGAAGTCTGACGCACAGAACCTGCTTTGATTCTTTCTTCAGAAATCCAACGTGCTAGAGTGCACATGACATATTCATTAAATTCTCACCTACAACAACCTTTCCCCTAATGAGTTATATCTATTCTACACAAACAGCTTCAATTGGGATGTTCGGCAAGAAATCGTCACATTCAGCATCCAAGATGAACTTCTTCAAATGATTGCAATAGCCTTTCGCATCGACAATGTTGATAACAATGCTGGAATGCATGAGTCCAATGGCTGGTGGCCACAAGCCCACAACCTTTATCGTGACAGAGGGAAATCACAGTCGGTGGAAACCTTCTCTCCAATGGAGATTGATGCCATTGATCAACGTGATCAATGACTCTGCTAGACTTGCGAGAAGCCCGAGTATATCTTGTGTAATTGTGAAAAATAACAGTTGCGGGTCAAAAAGAGGGAAAACTACAGAGAAAAAATGAGGAGTCGAGAAGCAGCAAATGGAAGGAGTAGACGACAGAACTCCGGTCCGGTCTGAAACGATGACCGATTGCGCATCAGAGTGGCTCACATTGCAGACAAGGGTCCCTGATATTGCACTGTTTGACAAGGAGTACATGGAAAAACAACTGGAAATATGTCCATGAGTACGATTGAGAGGTTGTCCGAGTAATAAAATGGTACCGGCACTACTAGATGGGGAAGCTCCTCACAGTTTTTCATGAAGTTACATGGTTCAGAAGCTGGGTTTGCAGAATGAACCAAGGTTGTGCGAAGGAAAAACAATCAACAGATGACTATTGATTCTTTGAATTTGTGTACATCTCCTAATACAAATAAGGTCGATGAACAATCACAGAATTTTCCTCAGACGAGATTTCCTATGCTAGCAGAATCTGTAGGTAGATTGGAGCGGCGGATCCGTCTATGCTGTCATAAACAAAGGAAAGTGACACATGCCTCTAGTTGAGCGACCCACAATGCAGTGACGCTTATGGGAAGCAACAAAAGTGGAAGCAACAGAAGTGGAAGCAGCAGAGGAAGTTAGAGCCGTCACAAAATGCCAGCTGACATCTCTGGACGTGGCCAAAAGATATATGCAATACAAAGATCAAGCGTGTCTATACACGTGGAGACAGGGAAAACGGAAGAAATTGCAGCAAAAGCATCCACATCAGCCTCGATACTTGACAAGTTCATAACCATTCTGGAGGATTTTTCATCACTGATTGAGGAGTTTGAAAGGGTTTTTTCTTGAAAAACTACTCCAAGAGCTACCTCCACAACAAAACGTGGATCATCAGATAGACTTGATGCCGAGAGCAGATCGATGGTAAAGGAGACCATGGATCAGCAACCATAAGCTGGCCAAGCTTAAGAAGCAACTGAATGAGATGTGCAGTCAGGTGTGCAGCAAACCCTCCACGTTATCCTGCACATCATTTGTAAGTTTTGTAAATGTAAAAATGGGAGAGATGCAGATTTGCATAGACTACCAAGCATTGAATGCCATCACCATCAAGAACCACTACCGCCTTCAGCGAGCAGATGAAATTCTTGATGAACTCCGTAGAGCAAACATTTGCAACAAAATCAACCTACACAACGGCTATCATTAGATCCTTCTCTCTGATGAAGAAATGAAGAAGATGGTATTACAAACCAAATTCAGGTACTTCAAGTTCATGGTTATTCTATTTGGACTCGCAGACACCCTTGCCATGTTCATGGCAGCAATGAACAACGTTTTTTCCCATACCTTGACACCTTCATTGTTGTACATCTCAACGACATTGTGGTGTATAGCTCCATCCTGGAGGAGCACACTGAATACCCGTTCTTGAAGTTTTACGTAGAGCAAAATTCTACAAAAAAAATCAAAATGTGCCTTTGTTTTTCATTCGATTGAGTTTTTAGATCACATCATTAGCGGCGAATGGATCACCATGGACCTGAAGAAGGTGGAGTAAGTCGCTAACTGGCTGAAACTGAGCAACGCTCGGGATGTCCATGTGTTTTTGGGATTTGACCATTACTACCATTGATTTGTAAAGGATTACACTTGGGTGTCCGCACCTCTCTCCAATCTCACTAAAAACTTTGTTGAGTGGACTTGGGGAGATATCGAACAAAACTCTTTGAAGAATGCTCTGACCTTGGCTCTAGCCTTACGATTTGCATATTTAATCGTGGACTATGTCATGGCCACCCATGCGTACAGTCAAGCAATTGGAGTTGTTCTCCTAAAAAACAATGGTGGTGGAGAAAAGCCGGTTGCATAGATGTCGTAATTTTTTCGCGCACCCATGACTCAAGTATGTGGTGCACAAGAAGGAGATGCTTGATGTCTTATGCATATTAAAAAATGGCAATGCCACTTGGAATGGCGAGGATGTATTTTCCACACTGACCATCGTACAGTAAGATATCCCAAGTCTCGGCCAAATCAGAGCCGCCAACAAGTTCAATGGATGGAGTTCCTTGAGTCCAATTTCAACTATGACATCGAGTGGATTCTATGAGTTGGCGACCAGACTTGACGGCTGAGATCAACACATTTCTTGTCAAACGAGGCTGGTACCTCATGAGGCTGTTTGCAAAATGTTATAAGGATTTCAGAGGGCAGGAAAAGACCAAGTTCTGGTTCAACGATCCCTACTTGCGACTGTGAGTTACTCCCCGAGTCGTCGTGCCATTGAACTAAGAACTCCAGCAGATGTTATTGGAGTAGTGCCACAAAACCGGTTCAAGTGGACACTTTGGGGAGAAGAAGACACCCAAGAGGTTGGCAAAGTATTGCTTTAAGCAAAAAATCCGAACAACGTGGTGTCATTCCGTTAATCATGTGACACCTGCCAGGGACAAAAATCTTGTTGCACAAGGCCACCGGGACTACTCCGACCTCTTCTTGTTCCAACGGAGGCGTGGGTCAACATTGGCATCGACTTTGTGATAGGATTTCTTGCCACTCTCAAGGGGTATGAAGTGTTTTAAAATGTCACACTTTATCCCGACGGTAGTAACAGCCAATGAAATAATTGGTCTCATTGGATGTCGTAGAGCTCCCAGCTGTTGTGCACGCTGTCATAGCCATGCCACTTGACTAGATATTGTTTTGTTTTTCCATGCCATCGAAGGCCGATGATGTCTTCAATCACATACTCGGAATTGCCGTCCACTTGAATAGGAGGCGAGGGTGCGACATATATGTTAGGGAGGTTCTTACCGAGGTGTTGGTAGTGCTTGAGCTTGCTGATGCAAAAGACTGGTTAGATCACCATTGTGACAGGCAAGCGAAGTCAAGCGAGGATATGGATTTGCATTTTCTTGATCTTAAACGGTCTGAGCGAGTGAGGATTGAGCTTGAAAACTTCAGTAAAGTTTGAGTTTGATGTTTGCCGAGCTGAGTAGGACGTTGTTTTGCTCTGAATACTTCATCGCTGTAATGTCGGCCCGTTGCTTGCTTCATGGCTGCTTGTGTCTTCACAAGGGTCGGTTTTTTTTTTGCTCAAACGATGGAGAAATCCCATTGATGGATGTCCCCTGCAAGGATATTGCTCTGGCTTTGAACTCCGACTGTTGTAGCGGGAAGGTTGCCGTAGACAACCTCAGAAAAAACTAAACCTGTTATGGTGGAAGTTGCAAACTTGCATGCGAGCTCGGCAGTTGGCGGTTTTGCCGCCCAATCCGTGCCGTGTGGAGAATATGTTCGAGCATTTGATTGGTCCACTCAGTTTGCCCATCAGTTGGAGGATGGAACGCCGTCAATTGTTGGATCCTAGCTAAAATGATTCATTAATGCATGTAAAAATGATGAGTGAAGCAGTCGTCTCTGTCATTGATGATGGTACGTGGCATGCTGTGTAGTTGCACGATGTGAATTAGAAACAGTCATGCTCTCTCCTTTGCGGTGACAATGGTCATTGTTGGGATGAAGTGGAAAAGTTTTGAAAATCTGTCTACCACCACGAGGATGGTGTCATAACCCTCAAGAGTGATGGGAAATTGTATCACAAAGTCCATGTTGATGTTGACCTATGGATCCGTTGCAACAAGAAGATGTTGTAGTAGTCTTAGTGGCCTCGTGCAACAAGATTTTTATCGCTAAGCAGTGTCATATGATTTGTAGAAGGTCGCCATGTCTGTCTGCATCTTGTCCCACCAGTAACACTTTGCCAGCTTCTTGAGCATCTTATCCTTGCCGAAGTGTCCACGTGGACCAGTGTAGTGGCACCCCTCCAAGAGTATCTGCTGTAGTCCTTTGTTTGGTGGTACAATGACCTGGCAAGTGAATTGTCGTCCCTAGTAGGGGATAGTCGGACCAAAACTTGGTCTTGCTGTATATGCAAAGTTCCTTGTAACCTTTTGCAAACAGTCTGAAGAGGTATGGGTCCCCTTTGACAAGTAGTGTGTTGATCTCGGCCATCAAGTCTGGTCGCCGACTCAAAACATCCATTGGATTTTTTCTTCTTGGTCAGTACGCAATGGCTTGGTCAAAGTTGGACTCAAGGAACTCCATCCACTGAGTTTATCAATGGCTTAGACTTGGCTGAGTCTTGAGATAATTTAGGGCACGATGGTTGGTGCAGATAAAGCATCACAAGCATTCCAAGTAGCACCGCCATGTATTCAACGCGTGTACAACAAAGAGCATCTCCTTCTCGTACACGGCATCGTTGAGTTCCGGTCCGCAAAATATTGGCAACATGTATGCGACTGGCTGTTCTCCACTGCCGTTGTCTTGGAGGAGAATGGATCTCAATTCTCAATTAGAATAGACGTGTTGGTGGCCATTATGTACTCCACTGTTCAATATGCCCATTGTAGGGCTGACACCGAGGTTAGAGAATTTTGCAAAGATTTAACTTCTTTTTGTTAACTGTCTCCCAAATTCTACTTGGTGGTTTTTTTAGGGAGATCCAAGAGAAGCGCTTATCCCCAAATGCAGTCCGTTACAAATGGATGGTAGTAATTGCATAATCCTAAAAACAATTTGACGTCCAAAACGTTGGTCGGCATTGGCCAGTTCGTGACTGCCTCCACATTTTTTGGGTCCATGGTTATCCATGAGCCAGTGATGATGTGGCCAAAAACTCGATCAAATGACGACAAATGTCAGATTTTCTCTCTTTGTAGGCCTTCCCAGGAGATTTTAAGAATGGCCATTGTGTTCCTCCGGGTGAAGCTGTACATCAGATTCTTGTCAAGATATATGACAATGAAGTATTTGAGGTTCAGGAAAGAAGTGTTGTTCACCACCGCCATGCACGTTGCGAAGGCGTTTGTGAGTCCAAACGGCATAATCGTGAACTCCAAGTACTAGTATCTGGTGCAAAAGAACATCTTCTTGATATCGTTATCATAGAATTAGATCTGAAGATAGCCGCTGCGTTAGGTTGATTTCGGTGAAAATTTGTTTGCCCCCAGAGTTACCGAAACGTAAAAAAAATCATCTACTCAGAAAAGGGGATAGTGGTTCTTGATGGTGCTATCATTCAACGCCTTGAAGCCCAAGAAAACCTGCATCTTTTCAGTTTTGTTTTTATTGGAATTACTGGTTCCACGTAGGGTGATGTTAAGAGTCTCCTGAGTCCCCGACTGAGCATCTCGTCCATCTACTTCTTGAGTTTGGTCACCTTGTTGTCACTCATCCTATAGGTCCCCTTCACTGTTGGTGTACTGCCGACCAATGTGGATGCCCTTGTTGCTGCAATTTATTGAGTTTCTCCTATCTCCGAGTGGACTAGCCAAGCCTGAGCTGCGCGTCACATATATACTTTTGCCATGCCCAAAGATGGCGACTGGTGTTTTGTGAATTCTGCAAATTCCTCTGTTGCTTTCACCTCTGTTGCTTCCTATAACCGTTGCTGCATTGTTGGTTGTGTATATATTCAATTCATAGTTAGAGAGGTTTGCATAGCCAACAATCTGCAATTTTTTGTCAATAGGGTTCCTTCAAGCATCCCTGTTTTGGTATGTAAATCCAACTTCTGAACCACGTCGTTGCTTATAAAATTGTGAGAAGCTCCTCCATCCAATAGTGCCAGTACTGTTCAATGACTCTCCCAACATCTTTGTTGTACTCGTAGCCATATTGCTGGTTGGTGGTCCTTGTATCCATTATCAAACTTTAAATTCTCATGGACCCTTGTCTGCGACGATGTGATCCACTTAGATGGACGATCGGTCGGCGCAAAAATTTCCAACCGGACAAGAGTTCTACCATCTACTCATGCCCTGAGTCATTTCCTAAATCTCCTTTGACCTACTGCTGCCATTTACTGCTGATTTATTTCTATGGCTTCCTCCCCTTTTCAACCTACTCGTGCCGTTTCCAACACTCGCGCGAGATGTGTCGCGGCTTCCCACAAGTCTAGCAGAGCCGTTGATTGCTTTGATCAACAATGTAAGTCTCCATCGGAGAGGAGTTTTTTTCCAAGTGGGTCTTTTATCCACCATGACGAGGGTTGCAGCTTTGGGGCTGTGATCCATTGGATTCATGCATTTGAGTGTTATTATTGGCAATGCCGATGCGATCAACTGCTGCGATCACTCGCAGAAGGTTGTCGTGGGTGTCGAGCATGGTGATCGCTTATCAAATATCTCGTTTGTGGTAGGAACAGATTTTGTTGGGGACGAGGTCACGACTGGTAATGATATTGTAAAACGTTGCATGTACTCTGCCACGTTGGATCACTCATAGAGGCGCTGAATATTGTACCATACGTCAGACTTCTCATTCATCTTTCTGAAGCAGACGAGTGTGGCATATGCAACGTCCTTTAAGTTCTCCAATGGATCCAACAAGTTGTGCCACATCGGGTTGACCTGCTAAAGAGGTAGAATGCCTACGACCGGTGATGCGACAGCAGGTGCATGAGCTGTTGATCAGGTTCTGCCAATAAACCTGGCGCGATGTGCTAGCCTCAATCGGAGGATACAAGCACCAACCGGCAGCAACAAAACCAAGGGGATGCCCGTGTATACTTTCCAGTGTGTGTGATCGTCTTGGAGGAGCACAAGAAAACATGTGGCAAAGTGAGAGTAAACTGTACTTGTTATTCAAGTGTAAAAAAAAAAGACCATATGTACAGGATTAGACATCATAGGCCATCCGAGATTGTCAAGCCATACGTGACCCCACACAGACCATTGATGAGCGTTATCACCTCAAAATAATATAGGTCATCTTCTTTGGTTTCCAACCCACCAAGAATTACATCATTCTATGAGGGAATGGCCAAGATATGGTTGTTTCCATGAATCACATCAATCTGCTACGGGTAGCACCACTAGTGGTGGTAACGGCCACCCAAAGTTCCCTTTTTTGTAATAGAACAACAGGAGTCCATTTTAAGTGCCCTTGACCTTAAATGATCCTTGATTCCTTGAATAACCGGGTTTTGAGGTACGTTTCGGCCTCATAGTGTCTTATGAGGGTCAAGACCTGGTCCTTGAAGATGAATTATCGTCACCTGTTTTACTCTCGGCTGGTCCAACCTTTGGGTGGGCGTAACTTCCTGAATTGTTTTATGGATCAACCCCATTCTTGGACGTACCTTGCGCATTTCTTCCTTCATATTCCAAACCCACAGTCAGATTGCATATTCAAGGTACTCTCAAGCTGTGATCAATGCCGTTGCCACTGTCTAGCTTACACTACTGATCTGTTGCCGCCGCTGGATGGCCTTCAGATCAAACCACCAACTGAAAGCCATGCCACGGAAAAGCGAGGCTGCAAGGTCAGTTTTCTTCTTATCTTTGTTCACCCCAGAAGTGTTGAAGTACACCTCTAAGCTTGTCAGCTTCATCTTGACCTTCAGTTTGAAAGATCAAACGGTTCGGGGAGCATTGGCTGAATTTGAGATTCACTCAACAGCTACAGAATTTTGTGCGAGCAAATTCCATAGATTTTTCATCAGCCCATTGAGTTTCTGGAGCAGATGGACATTGATGCTCTTGAATAGCGACAGTTTTTGGTACAAGTGGTTGTTGATGCAAGCCTGTTGGCCGGTGCCTCCCATTGTGCTAGGTGTCGTCTTGGCAGGCAACGGCGGGGGCGAATGGTTTGTTGGGGGGTCCATCACTGGGTTGGCTTTCAGGGTTTTTGGTCCTGCACCATTCGCCATAAAAGTTACCAGTGCTATCTGCTTTGAATCAACAATGTCGTTATTCATGTGCTGTTGGTCCTCGTTGGCAGGCATGCCCTCTCTATAATCCATTGACTTTGTGATTTCCACAAGCTTCTGAATGGTGGAGATGTGTTGAAGACTTGTGTGAGCTTATCACCTTTGTAGCTAATGTGTCGATTGCCCCTCCAGTGCCACTGTGCTCTGATACCAAGTGTTGCGCCGAGCGGAACGTGGGTGGTTCACAGGGATGAGTGCAAACTAGAAGATGATACGAGGAATCGGGAAAAATGGATAATCTTCATGAAGTTTTCAATGTACTTTGGTGACAAGTTTTAAACAAGTCGAATGCATATGTACAATGACAAGGATCACAATGAGGCACATGCTGGGTGTTCGGTGCTTGAGCCAAGCGAGGCGTGTGAGGTCACACCATGGGTGGTCACTTCAAGAAAACTTGTCGAAAAGTCTGGAGGTTTTGAGAATATCAAGACGCAGTTTTCTAAAAGCATAGCACCGTCAAGAAGTCAACCAAACTGTATCACAACATTCATATGGGTTGCAATGCTTCTATCGACAATTCTAGAAATTAGTCAAAGTTGTGAGAACCTTTTAGAACACCGGAGGTCAGGGTGGGTGGCCAAAATGCCCTCAGCCAAACGACGTAAAAATCCTTTGGTCGACGCGTAGAGGGCCACAAATGCAAGGAAAGAAATATCCAAGCACAAAGGTTAGAGACTTGTGTATGCCTGGGATGTAACACAATGTGTAAAAGAACGGAATGTTTAACAACGGAATAGAAGAGGTTGGTGTAACATGTCAAGTCTCTAGTTCCTACACAGAATGTTGGAGTTTGCAGAATGACATGTTAGAGGGAGCTTGAGGGAGGGGTTTTCCCCTTGGCATCACTCTGGGAACATTTGTCATCAATGACCTGTGCAGGGAGACTCGATTGTTTTGAGTCTCCAAAAGCCCATTTCCAATTTTTACCTCGCCCCCTTGTTCTAGGTCCTCTACAAGAGGTTATTACCCATAACTTGTGACTTCACACTAGTTTTCCCTGTTCTTAAACTCGGAGTCCGTCCTCAGAGAACTTGAGTTTCATTCTTGCCGTATCGGTGCAAAATCGCTGTGTGCAAGACACGATCAGCAATTTTGCACCAACTTCTCTTATGTACAGCTTGCTCTTGCTCTGGCTATATCCCTCGTCCTTGGTTGCTCTTGGGAGCGTAGAGGGCAAGCAAGGCCAAGGACACAAGGCTTCAAGCCTCAATCCTCAAGGTCTTGCGGCCTCTTGGACAGCAATCGAGCTACCAGCTGGATTGATGGTCAGCTTGTGGCTAGCAGATTGCCGGCCGGCAGCCGGCCAGCTGGACGGCCGGTGCCCAATGAAGGGCTGGCCGCTGGCCAGCCCTCGCTTTGGCGAGGAGGGAGGGGTGAACTGGTCCTCCAGCTACATTTTCCCCCACTTATTGTAAACCATCCCAGTTCAAGAAAAACAAGTAGGATTGCCAAATAGGGAGTCATTAATGTTGTGTAAGAGATGAATACTCTAAATGACCAGCTGAACATGAACACGTACACAAGACTTGGACCTTAGTTGTAGCTTGTTGGTCAGCACTACTACCGACCTCTCCACCTTAGGCTAGATCATCTATCTGACAACCATGTTGGGCATCCCCACCCTCCTATGATCACCGTCCATGAATGTCGTACAGCAAGAATGTCGTTCACCATTGCCGTGTTTGGATGGTGCCCCATGTCACGAGTCAATTTGTGCAAGTTGCAAGCTCGCTCCAGGACTCGTTGACCACCCTCGAGACATCGAGATTTGGGCTCCCATGAGTTATGCCTAGGTCCACAACCGGCCGAATGAACAAGGTTTTCCTTAACAACATGTGACCAGAGTGTACGTTCTTTATGCTTAAGTGGGCAAAGGACCTCGTATTTACCGTTGACAGTAAGGACTATTGGTGGTGGCTAAAAATTTCCTTCTGATGTGTATGGAGCCAACACAGTTACATGGAACACGTCGCATATCTCAAACTCGGTAGAAGCAGCAAGTAGTATGTCACTGGCCCAATGTGTGCAACAATGGAAAACAAAATAATCCACTTTGTTAGAAGTTTTACGTCCTTGGAAACTTCAGCCAAATATTCTTGGTGCTAAGAAAAACCTTCTCACCGATGTGAAATAAGAACTCACAATGACGTTTATCGGCAAATGCTTTTTTTTGTTGTCAAGCCGCTTGAAGGCAACCCTTGGCCTCCTATAACAATGATTCTATGCGCTCGACAAAGGCTTTAGAAAAAGGATACTTTCATTTTGTACTCCCACTCTTCACCAATGAAGAGGGCACTACTGGATGTTGACCACTATTCAAAACAAACATGTGTGAATTGAGGGGAATTGTTTACTGTGTTGTTTATTCCAAACTCTGGTGGTGCTAGAAATTGTGTCCTAGTCATTCATGGTAGGGTCCGTGTGCATGCAGAGCACATGCACTGAGGTACAATTCATGCACCCTCTTTTTCAGTTGGTTTTAGGGTGATACATTTTCAACATTGAGACTTATTGAAGAAGCATTTGTGCATCAGTTATCAGAGTTTACTATTTAATTCCTAATCTCAATTGGAAATAATACATAATGGCAAGCCCCAATACTTCATGACACCATCAAAGAAGAGACAAGAGGTCTCCTCTCCATCCATGTCAATGGTTACACAAACAAAATGTTTCATACTTGTAAGAAGGTTGTCAATCTGTTGTATGATTTCGTGACCACGGGCTGTGTTTGGAAGAACTGTAATAAATTTGATGCTCACGCATGCCCATGAAGTCTCGGGGATGGGAAGCTGTGAGAAGATTCTAACAATGGACAGTGTCACTAGCCTTGCTTCAAAGACATTGGTCATGTATCATGGAATGATTGTAGACACCGACATCCCTTCCTGACCACCAATAGTCGTCGGATACTTATTGTCAAGTCTTTCGAGCTTCTACATGACCTGCGAATGATGGTTCATGGAATGGGATGATGATCTTTGCTCAAAGATCTTTCGAGTCTAGCACAATGACTTGTTTTCCATGCTAGAAAATTCCTGCGACCTTCACCAACCTTTATTTGTCAAGATTTTGAGAGTCGTGAAACCAAGAATGCACAGAGTATCCCATATACATTTTGTTTGAAAAGCCGTTGTAGTGGCTAATCCCTTGAGGTGGTTATTGCAGGGGTGTATGAGGGTTTGGTGCTTGCACTTAAGCTGTCGTAATAGTCATAGAACACCCACAAATCTTGGTAGTTGCATTAATTTTCATAAGTTTTTGGCTTAGTGGATTGGCCACGTTGATGCATCTTAGCCAATTTTCCCAGGTGAACGAGAATGGACTCAGAAATTCTCTGTAATGCGCCTATGGTTTTGACAAGTTCGGTTGCATTGGGAAAAACACCAATGGGTTGTGATCGGCCGTGATCGTTACACCCCCCTTAGCTTCCTTGAGGTAGCAATGCCACATCTTGAAAACGTGTACCACCACAAAGAGCTCTTGATCCCGAGTCGTGTACCGTGTCCCTGCGGGGATTAGCTTCCGACTCTCACATGCACTTGGATGACCATTCTGCATGAGGACTGCTCCAAGTTGTGTTATTGATGCATCATATTGCACCTCCCACGGTTGCGATGGATATGAAAGAGATATGAGGGGAGATATGGATAGAAGCTCTTTGACTTTGAGAAAACTGTCCTTGTAGTCAGATGTTGATTCCTAATGCACGTCTTTTCACGTTAGCCTGGTTAGCAGAGCTACCAAGGTTGAATATCCTTGTATAAACGATCAAAAAACTTTTGCAAGGCTGAAGAAATTCTTTATCTGCCCAACGTTTTTGGTTCATGACCAATCCACCACGGCGTGAATCGTTTGTGGGTCAACAAGGATAATGTCCTTGCGGACTATGTGTCCAAGGTATCCAAGATCATATTTTGCAAACCTGTACTTATTCACTATTGCAGATAACTTCGTTCCCCAAAGGACAACAAGGATTTTGCATTGATATTCTTTGTGCACTTCCATTAATTTGGAGAAAGTTGGGAGGTTGTCCAAGTAAAACACGACAAACTGATCAAGTTGCTTGGCGAATGTTCTATTTGTTTCTCCTTGGAAGGTTGCTAGGACGTTCATTAGCCCAAAGCACAAAAACCAGATCTGATAGTGTCCCATATGTGTTTGAAAGATTATTTTGGGCACATCATCTTATGTGATGCAAATTCTATGATACTCGTGAGATACATTAAGGAAACATTTGTTAAGGGAAAGTTGTTAAAGAAAAAAAGACATTTTCCTCTTGAATTTGGTTGAGTAGGTCCTGAATCCGCATTAAGGGAATCAATCTATCACCGTAAGCTTGTTCAATGCCCAGTAATCCACACACATGTGTGAACAACTGTCCTTTTTGTTCACAAAAAGGATCGACACACCATATGTTGAGCTTCTTGGCTTGATCCATGCTTTTACAAGGTACTCTAAGATTTTGCCTTCGGCCTCTTGCCTTTTTGTTGGATTAGGACAAGACACGAGTGTGAACGGGAGAGTCGCATATGGTTGCAGCGGAATCGTGTGTCCCATGTGGTGTTCTTGTGGAAGTAGAACTGTTGGGTTTTGGATTACATCCAAGGACCTTGCCAATGGAGATTTGGTTTCTTGTGGAGTGCCTTCCTTCACTTTGTTATCCGTTTTCTGTAGTGAAGACAAGAATTATTGAGAACCTTGTCGAATATGTATTTTTTCTTGTATTGCAGATAAGCTTGCATGGACTTTCAGTCGTATCTGTGAAAATTCCATATGTGGAATCAACATAGAGTGACATTGTTCCTTTCAAAGGATCAAGTGTTCACATTCAAAGAAAATCAAAGCGTTTTCTTGCAAAGCTAGGGATTGCCTAGCACCATGTCAAACGGGTCAAGATCCTTGAGTACCGTCAACTTGACAGTTTGTGTGTATCCTTAAATGCAGATTTTTGCTTTACAGTGTTGATCATTGGTACTGTGAGGTTTTTACCGAAGACAATAGTACTATTCGATGGCTCGTACTTCAAGCCCACGTGTCGGGTGAAGCCAACGCTAACAATAGAGTCCTTCCTTCCAAGGTCAGCTAGTAGATTCATTGGAGCACCAGTAAGGTGTCGTTTGAACTACATCATCATGTTGCATCCAATCTTTAGAGTAAACGGACTCGACAATGGCAAGCCACATCTGTGAAAAATACACAAGTGACATGGTGGGTGCCTCAAATCCCATAATCCATCCACCCAAGTCCTCATCTTGTGGCCATGTGTGAATTTGGCCAGCACCTTCCAGTTTTAAATGTGGCCTAGTCAAAAGTTTTGAATAAGTTTATCATGAACGTGATTGAGCTCATTGCTTAAAGGGTATTTGCTTCAATCACTGTGGCACACAGCTCTTGTGTTGTTGTCAGTATCACCACCCCAAATCATGATGATCATGCATCTCGTATGGAGATACAAGGTTTAGTGGTTCATGTTGGTCAGCAAGTGTAGAATGAGGTTCAACAAGAGGGGAGAAAACAACATAAAAATTTGAACTCATCAAAAATTCAAATTGTTTTACATCCTCGTCTGAAAACACGAACCCACAGTCTTGATCCACTTTTACCCCTAAGTGGTCCTTACTAACATCACTCAGGAATGGGGAAAATAGGTGGAGTTAATCAAAATTATCCAGTGCACTAGTTGAAGTTTGTATGTTTCTGTCTAGTCTACCAAGAAGATTCTATGCAAGGTACTCTCAAGTTCATCGGATTTTGTGACTTGATCATAGGTGGTAGGTTCGATGGGGGTGGAGAAGGGCTACATGTTTATGTGGGGATTGCAAGTAGAGGTGCACGGTTGGATATCTCGGCTGTGTGTAGAGATGTACACTTCTGTACGTTGTTTTGAGTGATGTGGTCAGTGGTGGTTGGGTGGAGGGGGGAGGGGTGGAAAATTCATGTGGGGAGTTTAAGTGAAGTTGTATGGCTATGTGTATGAACTGTTTGTAATAACTTGTACATGTGTTTGTTGGTGTGACAAAGGTGCTTGAGGTCGGTTGGTGGTTAAACTTTAGGTTGGGGGGGAAGGATGGAAAGTGTATGTTGGGAGTGTAAGTGGAGGTGTACGCATATGTGTGTAGACCCTGTGTACTAATGTGTAATTGCGTATTTTGGTATGAGTGATGTGCTTGAGGTTGGTTGATGGTTAATGTCTAAGGGGAAGGGGTTGGATGGTCGAAAGTGTATGTGGAGGGTGTTAGTGGAGATGTTTGGCTGTGTTGGTGTGAGTGATGTGTTTGAGGTTGGTTAGTATTAAATCTCTGCAGGGGAGGGGGGGAGGGTGGAAAGCATATGAGGGCAGTGTAAGTGGAGTTGTATGGTTGGTTATGTGTGTGTTGTGGATAGATATATACACTTGTGTATATTGTTTTGAGTGATGTGGTCAACGTTGGTGGGGTATAGGATGAAGGTTGATAGTGTACGTGGTGAGTGTAAGTGCTGGTGTGTAGCTTGGTGTGTGGGTTGTAGGTGGAAACTTGAAACTGTGTATGTTGGTTTATGTTATGTGTTTGAGGTTGGTTGGTGGTCGTTGAGTGAGGTAGGAGAGGGGGTTGCGGGGGTAGAAAGTGTATGAGGGAATTGGTAGTGGAGGTCTATGGTTGGGTGTATGCGTTGTGAGAAGAAATTTGTGCTTGTGAATATTGGTTTGAGTTGTGTAGATGAGTCAAAGAAAGTAAAACTTTAGTTGAATTAATGGCATAAATCCCTTTAGACAATGAATGTAGAGCTAGTCAAACAACTTTTGTGCACTCTGTGTAGTGTGTGTATTGTTTTCTCATACACTAGGAAGCTTCTATGCTATTTACTCCTAAAAACTTCATTTTAGTGACGATCACTGGTGGTTCAGCACAGGAGGGAGGGGGGAGGGTTGAGAGTGTATGGGGGATTGCAAGTGGAGGAGGATGGCTGGATATTTGGGTTGTGTAATGAGACATGCACTTGTGTATGTTTTTTTAGTGATGAGGTCAGTGGTTCTTGGCTGGAGTTGGAAGGGGTGGAAACTTTATGTAGGGTGTTTAAGTGGAAGTGCATGGCTAGGTGTTTGGGTTATGTGTAAAAATGTGTCTTTTGTATGATGGTTTCAGCAATGTGTACTTGGTTGGTTGGTGGTCATCGGGTGGGGTGGGATAGGAGGGTTTTTGGGGTAGAATGTGTATTTGGGGAGTTTAAGTGTAAGTGTATGGCTGCGTGTATGGGTTGTGCACAGAAATCTATACTTGTGTATGTTTTTTTGAATGATGTGCTTGATATTGTTTGATGGTAGTTGAACAAGGGCAAGGGGGAAGGGTGGTGGGGTCTGAGTGGTGATGTATCATTGGGGTTGTGTGTTGTGTGTACAACTGTACAATTGTGTATGTTGGTTTTGAGTGACTTGGTGAGTGGTTGTTAGGTGGAGGGAGGAGGAGAGGGAAGTGTATGTGGGGAGTGTTAGTGGAGGTGTATTATTGGGTGTATGTATAATTGTAATCCTGTATATTGGTTTTTGTGTTTGAGGTAGGTTGGTAATGATTGGAGGTGGGGTTGGAATGTGTATGATGGGATCATAAGTGGAGGTGTGTAGTCAGGTGTATGCATTGTGTGTGAAGATATACACTCGTATCTTTTAGTTTCAGCAATGTGCACAGTAAGTGATGGGTGGGAGGACAAAGGATGGAAACTTTATGTGGGGGGTGTGAGTGGAGGTCCAAGGCTTGGTGTGTGGGTTGCGCATAGTAGTTTTCACTTGTGTATGCTACTTTCAGTGATGTGTTTAAATTATGTTGGTGGTAGTCTAACGGGGGGAGAGAGAGAGGAGAGCATGAAGATGAAAAGTGCATGTGGGGTGTGAATGTAGGGGTTTACAAAACAACAAGTGTGGTGTGAATTTCAGTTTACACTCATATTCATGTGTATAAATAGGAAAACATAAACTGTAAGAAGTGTGTATGAAGGGGAGTAGTGATAAATGAAGGTTCTAAGAAATGATGGAAAATTTTACCTTATTACTTATGACGTGCCTTTGGAGGGCGTGGGGTGGAAGTGTATGTAGGGAGTGCATAAGGTGGTATATGAATTTTTGGAAATTTTGCGAGTGAATATGTAAACTTGTGTATGGGATTATGTGGGTTGACTTAAGATATGATTGAGGGAGAGGGATTTATTGGGTGAAAGTTCATGTAGGGAGTGCATGAAAAGGTGTATGAACAAGTGTGGTGTGGATAAATGCATACATTAGTGTATAGTTTACTCTAGATAAGGCTAGGATGAGGTAGGACAGGGGAGGTGCGGGCTTACATTGGAAGTGGGAGGTGAATGTGGAGGTGTATTTTGAGATGAGCTAGTTGTACATGAAAATAAACTAGTGTACAATGTTACATGGGTAAAGAAAGAAGGGTGTGGAAGGTGGAGAGGTGGGCTTGAGTAAAAGTGCATGTAGAGAGTATATGGAGAGGTGTACAAAAAATTGAGTGTTGTGTGGATGATTCTATAAACTAGTGTATGACATCGTAATTGAAAAGGCTACAATTAGGTTGGAGGGGGTTTGGAGGCTATAAAATTTGTGTATAGTCAGCATGAAAGTGTACACATGAATAACCTCATTGCATGTAGAATTTAACACTAATGTAAAATCCTTTTCGTTTTAGGTAAGAGGAATTTGGAATGTGGGGAGGGCGTCGGGTTGAGGGTGTACATGGGGAGAGTATGAGGAGGTGTGCAAAAGATGAGTTTCATGTGAGTGAATGTATACACGTGTATGCAAGTGTATGATTGGTTTTTAAAACTATTCATAATTGACTTATGATATAATGAAGATATAATATCAATGACTGATAAATTTCTTGCGATTTTACTAATTTTTAAGCAGATATAAAATTACCTCTTCATTATTGTCAGAAGGATTGTCATCGATGAAAGAATATAGGTAAGTATCAGGAGGATTGGGTAGAAGTGTTTGTAAGGAATACATGCAAAAGTGCATGAATAGTTTGTTGAGGAAAAAAAAAGAACACTGGTGTGTAGCGTTGTATTTTGAGGCATGTATTAGGAAGTGGTGGACTGAATTCATGTGGAAGTAAATCAAGGCAGTGGACATGGAGGGGTTGAGATGGGTTACTATTGTATTGGTGAATGTTTTCACTACTGTATAGACACATTCATTAAAAAACCAATTATGACCAATTCATCATAACACATGCAAGTATCTTTGGCAGGTATTTTGGTTTTGGTAAAATTAGTTTACCTGGAAAATAGTAAACTAATCATGATTTTCAACCACATTATAAAACTTCATAAGCAGAAAAGGCAAATTGGTTTACCAAACACAAGTCTTGGTAAGAATGTAGTTTTTGTAAGGTATATATGTATACTCAAAGCAATTATAAAACAACAGGGGATAAAGTACTAATCTTAGAATTTTTTAAAGCAAATTCCTGCAGTCACATTCGATGCACTTGGAGAAATTTAGGCTGTATTGTCCCTCCACCATGTGTTCTCAGGCAAAGTGGACTCGGATTTGGAGTTTTGAGAAACGTTCCCCTCGTATTCTGACTTTGAGTCGAGTCGGATCCGGTCTGAAAGCAACGGTTATTGCAAAATTTATTGGTCTTGACACTCACCTATGTGCGATGGTGCATGCGTGCAGGTGCAGGAATGGAGGCGTACGTATAGAGGAACAGCTACGGAGGTGCAGGAAGGGAGGTGAAGGTAAGGAGGTGCACATGCGTAGGCGCATGCACGGGGACACACGTGTGGAGGCGCAGGCATGAAGGCACAGGCATGGAGGTGCTCGCACAGAGGGGCAGGTGCGGAAGTGTACGCAAAGAGGTGTAGGCACGCCTGCAGGTAGAGAGGTGGAGGTGCAGAGGCGGAGGTACTAAGGCAAAGGCACAGATGCGCAAGCACAGAGGAGTAGGCGCGGGGGCAAAGGCAAAGAGGCGAAGGCGTGGAGGCATAGCAGAAAAGGCGGAGGCATGAAGGTGGGGCCACAAAGGCGAAGGCACAAAGGTGTAGATGCACAAGCGCAGGCATAAGGGCTCAGAGGTAGGGGCACAGTTGCAGAGGTGCAAGTGCGCAGGCTCAAGAACAAAGGTTGAGGCACAGAGAAGCAAGCACAAAGGTGTAGGCATGGAGGCCTAGGGGTGGAAGTGCAGGCGTGGAGGAGTAAGTGTGGAGGCGGAGGTGCAAATAAGCAAGCATGGAGATGAAAGTGCGAAGGCGCAGATGGAGATGCAAAGGGGGGGAGGCGCAGGTGCAGAGGTATAGGCATGGAGGCGCAAGTACAGAAACACAGGCACAGAAACGTAGGCATGAAGGCGCAGGCAAGGAGGCGCAACCGAGGAGGTGCGAGAGCAAAGGCTAAGGCATGAAGGCAAGAGAATGAAGGTGCAGGCATGGAGGCATAAGTTGTAAGTTAGGTGGCAAAGGCACTAACGCATAGGTGCAGAGGTGTAGGCGTAGAGGCGTAGGCATGGAGGCGCAAGCAAGAAGGCATAGGCGTGTAGGTTTAGGCATGGAGGCGCATGCAGAGAGGCGCAGGCGTGGAGGTGCAGGTGTAGAGGGGCATGTGCGGAGGCGCTGGAGTAGAAGTGAAAGCATAGAGGCACAAGCACGAAGGTGTAGGCATAGAGGTGCAAGTACAAAGGCGTAGGCGCGAAAGTGAGGCATGGAAGCACATGCGCAAGGGCACAGCGCCAAGGCACAAGCACAGAGGCATAGGCACAGAGGCATAGACATGGAGCCAAAAGCGTGGAGGCACACGCACAAAGGCATAGGCATGGTGGCACATGCTCGGAGACGTAGGCATGGGGGCACAGGCACAACGGAGCAGGCATGAAGGGGCCGGTACAAATGCACGGGAACGGAGTTGCACGAGTGTAGGCATGGGCATGAAGGCGTAGGTGCAAAGGTGTTGGCGCATCGACACATCAGCAGAGGCAAACGGATGGACGCACATGTGTGGAGACGCATGCATGGCGTTGCACACATGAAGGTGCATGCGTAGAGGCACAGGCGCAGAGGCAAGGGTGCAGAGGCATAGGCAAGGAGGTGCAGACACAGAGGCACAAGCGCAAAGGCACAAGCATAGAGGCATAGGAGCAGAGGCATAGGTACGGAGGTGCAGGTGCAGAGGTGCGGTTGTAGATGCACAGGGGCGGAGGTGCAGGCACGGAGACATAGGTGCAAAGGCGCAGGCAAGAGGCGAAAGCCTGGAGGCAAAATCGCGGAGGCGCAGGCATGGAGGTGTAAGCAGGGAGGTGTAGGTACAAAGGCCCAAGCACAGAGGTGCACGCGTGGAGGCGTAGGCGCAAAGGCCCATGCGTCAAGCACAGGTGCAGAGGTGTAGGTGCAGGGGCGCAGGCGCAAAGGCGTAGGTGCAGAGGCGCAGGTGAGAAGGCGCCGAATCTGAGGCACAAACGATGAGGCGCAGGTGTGAAGGTGCACGCGCAGAGGCAAAGGTGCTGAGGCACAGGCATGCAGGATTAAGCGCACATGGACAGGCGCAAGGGGTAGGCATGAATGCGAAAGCATGGAGATGCAGGTGCAGAGGCACATGCGTTGAAGCACAGGCACGGAGCCACATGCAAAGAGGCCCAGGCATGAAGGCGTATGCGTAAAGGTAAGACACAAAAGCACAAGTGTAAAGGCACAGCACCAAGGCGCAAGCACAGAGGCGTAGATGTGGATTCGTAGGCATGGAGGCCTAGGCGGAAAGGTGCATGCATGGTGGCACCTGCGCAGAGGCGCAGTCATGGAGGCATAAGCACAAAGGGGCAGGCATGGAGGGGCAGACACCAACGAGTAGCCGTGGTGCTGTAGGTACAAAGTTGCAAGTGCCAAGGCGCAAGCTCAGAGGCAATGGTGCAGAGGCAATGGCATGGAGGCACACGCATTTTGATGCAAGAATGGAGGCGTACACAAGAATGCGTATGTGTAGAGGTGCATGCGTGGCAGAACAGGCATGAAGACGCATGCACGGAGGCATAAGCATAGATGCACGGGTGTAGAGGCGCACGTGAGGAGTCGTAGGCGCAAAGGTGCTAGAAGCGTAGGCATGGAAACACAAGTGCTGAGGAGCAGGCGTGGAGGCGAAGGCACTAAGGCTCATCTGGAATGCATAGACATGGAGGCATAATCACAGAGGCGCATGCGGGGAGGCGCGAGCACGGAGTCGCACGCACGAAGGTGCAGGCGTAGAGGCTTGGGCATGCATGAGCAGGCGCAAAGGGGCAGGTGCAGAGGCACAAGAACAGATATGCAGGGATGGAGGTGGAGGTGTAAAGGCAGAGACACGGAGGCACAGGCATGAGCACACAAGTGTGGAGGAACAGGGGCAAAGGCAAAGGCGTGGAGGCACATGCTCAGAGGCGTAGGACCGGAGGGACAGATGTAGAGAAACGGGCACAAAGGTGTAGGCATGGAGGTGCACACGCAGAGGCATAGTCACAGATAAACAAGCATAGAGCTAAGGGAAAGAAGGCGCAAGCGTAGAGGCACAGGCGTGGAGGCGCAGTTGTGAAAGCAAAAGCACAAAGGCGTAGTCATAGATGTCAGCTGCAAAGGCACAAGCGCAGAGGCGTAGGCGTAGAGACACACGTGTGAAGGTGTAGGCACGGAGGCACAAGCGTGGAGGCGTAGGCGTGCAGGCATAGGCGTAGTGGCATAGGTGCTAAGGCACAGGAGCAAAGGCACACTCGTAGTGGGAAAGGCACACAGGCATAGGTGCGGAGACACAAGTGTGGAGATGCACGCACGGAGGTACAAGAGCGGAGATGCAAGCATAGAGGCACTGGCGCGGAGGCACAGGTGCGGAGGCATTGGCATGGAGACGCAGGAACGTGGGCGTAGGCACAAAGACAGGTATAGAGGTATAGGCACCAAGAGGCAGGCAAAAGCGCAGGCACGAAGGCGTAGGCGCAGAGGTGGAGGCCTTGAGGTGCAGGTTGGAGCCGCAAGTGTGTAGGTTCAGGTGTGGAGGCTCAGTTGCAGAGACACATGTGCGATGGAGCAGGAACTGAGGCATAGGCATTGAGGCACAAACGTGGAGGCATAGGTGCGTGGGTGCAGGCAAGGCCCCACAAGCGCAAAGGCACAGAAATGGAGGCATGGTGTGTAATCAAGTGAAGGCTGTGTATGTGGAAGTGTTAAGATAGGTTAGTATTGTGTGGGTGAATGATTTCACTAGTTGTAACGGATTCGACAAAATCCTTGACCGACTAGGCCAAAACCGCAGTGCTTGAGGGTCTCCAGCCATCAAGCCATCCCGTCTCACCGTCCACAGTCCCGGGTGACCCCACTCTAGCCACGTGGCTCCTTTGACCGGTCGGCGTGGCACTGCTATGCTACACTCCCCCCCACTAGGAGTGAGAGCCGCCTTGGCATCTCCAGTAATCATGACGTGGGATTTGAGCCCAGGAGCTCTGATACCAATGCAATAGATCCGACAAAATCCTTGACCGACTCGGCCAAAATGCGGTGCTTGAGGGTCTCCGACCCTCAAGCCATCCTATCTCACTGCCCACAGTCCCAGGTGACCCTGCTCTAGCCATGTGGCTCCTTTGACCGGTCGGTGTGGCACTGCCACGCTACACTAGTGTACAGAAAACCATTTTTTTAAAATCCAATTATGAGCAATTCATCATAACACATGCAAGTACCTTTGGCGGTTTTAAGTTATTTTAAATTCCTTGGAAAACAATACTCTATGTATGGTTTTCTACCACATTTCACACCCTAATCAGAGAACAAGGCAAATTGGTTTACCAAACATAATTCTGTATAAGAATGTCTTTCTTGAAGGCATAAATGTGTGCTCAAAGCGATTCCAAACCAATAGGGGATGAAAACTTCTATTCTTAGACTATTCAAATTGCCTTCACTCACATTTGATGCACTTGGAGAAGTTTAGAGTGTATTTTCCTGCGGCCGTGTGTCCGCGGGAAAAATGGACTCGGATTTGAAGTTTTAGAAATGTTCCCCTTGTATTCGGACTTCGAGTGAATTCGGATCCGGTCTGACAACAACGGTTCTTGCAAAATCAATCAATCCTCTGTGTGCAAACTGTGGTGCACGTTCTGCTACGATGTACACATGGATATCTTTGGCTCAAGGAGGGGAGATGTAGGGGGATGGTAAAGCACATATTGAAGCAAACCGCAAATTCAAGTCTCACATCTACAGTCATCTCAAGTAGTATCGAGTCCACAACTTTGGACTTTTAGCACGTCAAGTTATTGAAGGAGATCTTGTGCATGCCCAATGAGCTTGCAAGAATCAAGATATAGGTCATGTAAACATTCTCAATGTATGCTCAAATAACAAAACAACTTTGCCTACGATGTAGAAGGTTCAGAAAATATTAAACAAATCTTTCATATTTGACGTTTATAATCAGCCCATTAAAGCTTGCATGTGAAAGCTCTTAACACTCATTTTTGTGGGCGGAATTCACGTATTCCCAGTTTTTTTTAACGAAATAGCTGATATGCCAACGTCGCGTACGATGTAACGCAGGGATCAATGGACCACAACAAACAATGCAGGTATCAACGCACTACAAGAAAACAACAAGCTCCCCAAGCCTTAAAATATATTACCCATCCGCAAATCAAGGGAAACATTAGTTCCGTAGCCCTAGCACTATATGCCAAAAGTTGAATAGTGATGGAGCAAAACCTACCTATGGAACCGCCGTTTCATCGCCAAACCAGCTGTAGAGGCTCAGATGATGTAACTTGGATTGCCATTGCTCTGCACAGACCTGTGTGTTATGGGCCAAGGTTCGATGCAAAAAAATGCAAGTGTGTTTTAATTTGCATGAATATTATGCAAGCGTTGAGGCAATGTACATGTGTCTTCGGATATGTTTCCAAAGAATGGGAAACCGCCGCTCACGTCAACTGTGCAGGTTGTCATCAATGGTGACCAGTCCATATGCCAACTGCTTCCTGACTGGGATTTTCAGCATATGTGATGTAACGTCGTCAAAGAGGTTGGAAAGCTCGATTGTGGTGCAAACCTATGTTAAAAGAACAGTTCAAATACAAAGCATACTACACTCTGAACTACTCTTTCACTGTCACAATTCAAACCCAAGTCATGGCGGCCTCGGACCATACATTGCTGAAGGGTTGTCCATTGTCCTCGCTGGAGAAATGGGCATGTGTGGTGGAAGATTCCTGCACCCTGGACTTGTATGATACGTTGGTCCAGTGGGAAAACATCAAGAGCAACTAGGACTCAAAGGGGTTGGGCCCACCTCCTACCAAAACATACAACATGTGCTAGCTCCTGTGTGTAAAGCCGTCCCGTCTCCGTCCAATATGGTGTCCACTTCATTAGCGGCCATGGGTCCATCGGGTCTCACTCTGGTGTGGTAGATTGTGAACCAGTGCTCACTTGGGACCACTTCCCACCATTACATTCAACATGTGCCACATCATGGATGTGAAGCTATCCCATTGTCGTCCAATATGGGGCCATCCTCAGTGGCAGCCTTGGCTCCATCTGGACCCCCTCTGGTGTGCCAAAATTCGAACGGTGTGCGTAACAAAGAATGCTGAAAATGCCAATGGGGAAAATGGGGCTTTTCTTTCCGACTTAGAGGCGTAGCAACGTAAACTACATGGTTCACAGGACAGCTACGGCCCCAATTGTTTGGGGGTCATGAAATCCGCCAAACCAACTCTTGTTGTAAACATTTCTATTTCTTTCAAGTTGCATTGATAGACATGCAGCACATGATTGTACAGAATCCAAAAAACAAATGAGCAATCTGTGTTTTGAGTGAATAAAGGCAAAAAATTGCTCACGATCTTACACATACAATGCAGGTACCTGTAGTTGTTAATAAGTGAAACTACCAAGGATGGATGGTTGCTCTTTGTACAAGCCACGGACGGTTTATTGCTTTTCTTCCAAACCATGGGTTGATGGTTGCTTTTCTTCTAAAACATGGGTGGATGAGGGTAAACCATTGTGTTCTTTGGGTATACGAGCTATTTCACCCATTCTTGTAAGAATACATTAAAATGTTTTTCACTTGACGAAGGAATCTCAACAAATTACCTTCATTGTTTTGGTTGATCGGATAAACAATCACAATGGCAACACAAGAAAATTCCTAAAAGTGATCAACTCAGCTTCATGCCTCTTGTAATTAGTGTGTATAGAACCATTAGAATCTATGTGTCTCGGAAAGTTTTTAACAACTTCTATTGGTCACTAGTTGCATGTAAATATTTTTTTAGTAGTATCTTATGTATGTTTTTTAGAGATGTAGAAACTTTGAGGATTGCATTGATCAGGGGTGATTGGTTCTAAATGGGGGAAAATCCACACCACGGCCTTGTCCATTTTCACGGTTGGGCCCATTGCTATGGTTGCGGCCCTTCCACAACCTTGTTTTTAGCCAACTGCTTGTTTGTTTTTCACGGTCGCCCTCATCATCGCGAGGTGCTACGGCTGTGGCCAATGCCGCGGCCTCTTGTCCACCACCATTAGCCTCAAGACATTGAGACCTAAAGTGGTGGAGCTGCATATAGTTGTGGCAAAGTTTGTGGGGGGAGGATGTGTTGCGACGCTCAAGTGCCGCCTGCAACTCGTCATTGTTGTGGCCGCGTTTGTGGTTTGGGGCCTTATGGTTTCTTGACTGGAGCGTTTGTATGCTGATTGCCCTTGACTCTTCCCCACTACCCGGCTGTCCCTTCAGTCCCTACAGCGTCCATGCGCATGTTACGGCCCTGCTCTGAATGCACATTTGGCCGTGCATCCGAGTAGTATTTCGGGTTTGCCAAATACACTTCACTTATGTTGTATAAGCTTGGCCCGTTGCCATTGTGGTGATCTTGTCCTTCAACGTCCCACAATCAAAATCATTGTGCAAGTAATCCTATAGAAAGCACTCTCTATACTTGAAGGCATGGGTCTCATCGCCCCTGATGAAAGTTTTGGCTTCCTTAAAAAATGCAAAGATCTCACATAAGTAGGCCTTTAATGAGCTATCTAGTTGCTTGAAGTCCTTGATCTTAAAGAAGGTGTATTGCGCATCCTCATACGCATGATAGAATAGAAAGCCTCTTACGACATTAGCTACTACTCCATGACCACAAACTTGAAGAGAATGTCCTCAAGTTGCGTTGTGGCAATGTTGCCCCATGGACTGAGTGGAGCCTCGTGGAAATGCAGTGCGTGATCATGTAATTCAGCCTGTCGGTTAGCTTCACGCCCTTCTAGAAGACCTCCACACTATGGAGGAAGGACACATTCATGAATTTCTTGGATGTCATTGAGGTAGGCAGGTTCTTGTTGCCACTAGCAGTGGTATTAGCACATGCGGCATGCTGTGATTGCTGTTGCGTCCACACCTGGGTCAGGGTTCCATAACGCTTTGTCAAGGTTTTTGCATCAGTGGGTTTCTTCATGAGTGATCAGACATTCCAACTGGTGATCATGGTCAATATTTGTGATTCTCTGTCCAACGAGGGCCAATGGGTTGGTAAATACAAAATTCAACTCTGATATTGACAGAAATTTGATGATATCCTCAAGAGTGCCACGTTTCCCATGTACCTTTATCCATAGAAGGAGGGTTTGATTCATGTACATGCCCCTGAGGAATCCAACCTTCCTGAGGAAACAGTCGTTAACAGTGACACTTGAGTGGGCACGGGTCTATCCCATCATGGCCACATTGTAGAAAGAGAGGTCTGCCGCCTTGGAAGCTAACTTGGTAAGCCCCTGAAAGTCAACGTAAACTTTCCACGTTGTGGAATTGTCCGACTTGTGCTTTGCGTATAACTACTATCATTGCCTTTGATACTATTGGTTACCTCATTGGTGTCGACAGCTTCTAGCGGTCTGGTGGGTGCCTTGTTCCTCTCAAGTAATCGGCTTGAGTTTGCTACACAACAATGGCAATGAACGTGATCCTTGTCGCCTTTTTCATTGTAGATTTTGCGCTTTTCTTTGGATCCGCATTCATGTGGTCGTCTTCGAATATGTCCACCATTGCGTGAGAGTTGTCCACGTGTACCTTAGTATGCTCATAAAGAACAAATTAACCTTCTGAACGCTTCTTGATGCCTTCGATTTTAGTGCAAATTGCTTTTTTTGGTACGAATGCAGTTGCCTTGACAGCTTTTCTTGGAACTGTGGTTCTTAGATTTGGAGTCCGTTGAGGGCGTGTGGTAAGGCAATCACTACCTTACTCTTGTTGGTCTTGGTTGGTCTAGCACTTGGTATTCCATCATGTGTACATCTAGCACATCAAGAAATTTGTGAGGGTCACCCTATAACGTTGGTAAGGAGTCACCTCTTGTGGTATAATTCCTCTCGGGATCAGTGAGGTACTTAAGAACATATTTCTACATTTTGATGCTGCCATGGACGGTATGACCATATGGTGAGAATTTTGATTTTCCTAGGCCACCACGGTCAGTGCAATTACATAGTAAGAAAAACACCACTTTTCTACGCCTCCACAATGGGCATTAGCACGTGGATTAAAGCTAGGTTCCTAAGTTGTGCCTCACCACACAAGGCAGCCTACCA
The DNA here is from genome assembly GCA_023375785.1 of Penium margaritaceum. Classification (NCBI taxonomy): domain Eukaryota; kingdom Viridiplantae; phylum Streptophyta; class Zygnematophyceae; order Desmidiales; family Peniaceae; genus Penium; species Penium margaritaceum. The sequence goes on from SZWC01013133.1 coordinate 63,349, forward strand.
AGTTTAGGTAAACAGAAACAAAGACAAAAGTAAAAGAAGATTAAGTTAACTGAGGAATACTCAAAGAGTGAGGAGGAGAGGAGGGGGTGACTCAAGTCTAGATTTCCCAACCTCTCACACTCCTCCCATGCCCTTTGTGCATTCTCTTTGTGTTCAAGGCCTCATTTCCTGCCTTTTGACTTCTCACAATGCGCCTTGTGCCTCCTTGGAGGCATCTCTCTCTTTGTGCCAATGATGATGGGGAGGCCTACAAAATTCCTAAGGTTTTTCCCTCCCTACTTTTGGTGAACTCTCAGGTTTTAAAGAGGGAACCTTAAAAGTTGAGGAGAATTGGTGGTTTTGGGGGTTTACACTCCCCAACCTTCCAAAAAGAATCCACATAATCCCGCGGGAAGGAGGAGAAGCTGACATGATTTAGAAGGATGTATAGGAGCTCCTTACCAGCTCTGTAACACAATTTATGGTTCTTAAACTAGATTGGTTGTAGGGTTGTACCCACCCTTGACGTTTCTCCTGCTACTCTAGCTGCTTGCAACATTTTACATATCATGTATCCATCGGAACCTTCACAGACTTAGTCACCATAACGTGTCAAGTCTCTAGCTCCTGCACGGAAGTTGTTGTCATAGTTCTTAGAATGGCGTCTAGACATTGCGAGAGGCGTTTTTTCCTCCAGGTCACTCCAAAGGCAATTGTCATCAATGACCCATGCATGGAGACTTGAAGAGTTTGTGTCTCCAGAGGCCCATTCCCATTATTACCTCACACCCTCATTCTGGGTTCCAAACAAAGGGGACATTTCCTGAAGCTCTTAAGTTTGCACGGGTTTTTCCTATTTAGACAATTGGAGTTTATCCTCAACAAGATTGAGTTTTAATTATGATTTTTTGGTGTAAAATCATTGTGTGTGAGGAAAGATCATTGATTTTACCAAATTCTCTCACGTGCAGCTCGCTCCTGCTCTCTCTCTCGCTCTATCCCTTGTCATTACTTGCTCTCGCAAGCAAGGAGGGCAAGTGAAGGTAAGGGCACAAGGCCACATGCCTCGACCCTCAAGGCCTTGTGGCCTCCTCGCTGCCAATCGAGCTGGTCGCTTGATTCATGGTCAACAGATGGCCGGCCAATAGCCGACCGATCACCTGGCTGGCCGCCAGCCATCCAGCCAGCCGGCAGCCATCTGGCGGGTGGCCAGCAAAGGGCTGGCCGCTGGCCAGTCCTTGTTGTTGCGAGGGGTGGTGTCCAACAACCCCTTGCTTTGGCAAGGAAGGAGGGCCGAACTGGCATTTGTGTTACAGTCAGGGTAGGTGGCCAAAAATCTAGAGGTCAATGCACGATGGGTTACAACACCTCCTCTCCATTTTAGCCACAATGTCCTAGCGCATTAGCATACATAGGCTGGTGATGCCTGTTATAGTCATTGATCAGATGAGTGACGTCTTGGAGGTTTTTGTAGGGCTCCCAGCTGATGTGTGTAGGGTCATAGACATACTACTTCGTGATATACTTGGTTGTTTTTCCACAGCATCAATGTCTGAGGCTGTCCTTGATGACATACGTTGTATCTTCATCCACTTGACTGATAGGCAGAGGTTTGACGTCTCTGCCAAACAATGTCTCGGTGGGGTCTTGGTAGTTCTTGAGCTTGCTGAAGTGAAAGACGTAGTAAATTGCCATGGTGTCTGGTAGGCGAACTGGAGCAAAAACTGGGGTTTGAATTCTCTTGATCTCAGATCATCCCAACCATCGGGTTTGAGCCTTGCAAAGTCTTGTCCATGCCTGATGTTCAACGAGGTGAGTAGGATGCAATCGCAAGGTGTGAAGACGTAGTTGCTAGATATTGACCATTACTCTCTTCATCACCATTTGTGTCTTAATGGTGGTCTGTCGTGTTTCCTCCCGTGTGCTGGAAAAATCTTGGCAATGGATTTCAACCACATAAAATGTACTTTGGCTCTCAATTCATGCAAGTGTGGGGGGAAGTTTTTAGTAAAATACATCAAACAAGACTTTACGCATTGCAATAAAAGTTGCTGAGTTGTATGTGAGTTCAGTAATTTTGCCACCCAATCAGTGCCATGGGGCTCACACAAAGTGAGGAAAAGTTCTTTTAGCATGTGATTGGTCCGCTAGGTTTACCCATCAGTTGGAGGGTACAATCCCATTAACAACTAGACTTGAATTCCATAGCATCTCACCAATTCATGCGAGAATAGGCTAGTGCAGCGACTTATTATGTCACTGATGATGGAACGTGAAACTCCGTGTAGTCACATGATCTGATTTAGGAATAGCCGTACCATTCCTTCTATGGTTACTATCATATGAAGTGTGACATGTTTGTAAACCTGTCCACCACCACTAGGATGACATCATATCTCCCCGGCATGCCAGAAATTCAAGTCACAAAGTCCGTATTGATGTCAACCCATGGCTCCCTTGAAACAGGGAGTGGTTGGAGCAATCATGGTGGCCTTGTGTGACATGATTTGTCTCTTTTAAGGTGTTGCACGATTTGGAGAAGGCAACCACATTGGTCTTCATTTGTCCCACCAATAGTACTTAGCAAGATTTTTAGCTTTTTTTCCTTATTGAAGTGTCAAACTGGACATATAATTTGTTGTAGGTCCTATTTCCATGGTAAGGCAACTTGACAAGTGAATTGTCTTCGCCAGTAGGGGTCGTCAAACTCAAAGTTGATCTTCTCGTACCCTGTAAAATCCTTGCAACTCCTTTCACAAATAGCCCCACAAGGTATGGGTCTTGTTTCATGATAGATGTGTTAATCTCAGCTATTAAGTCTGGCCACTAACTTAGATCATCCGTCGGATTTACTTTTCCAGGTTGTTAATCAGTATTGTAGTTGAATTTGGACTCGAGGAAATCCATCTATCAATTTTGTCAATGATTCAGGTTTTGCTAGGTTTTGAGATGTTTGAGTGCGTGCTGGTTGGTGCCGTTGACACATCTTCAACATTCCACATAGCACCACCATGTCTTGTATGCGTGCATGACCATCTTTTCCTGCACCGTGTACTTGAGTTTCACGCTACATAGATTTTGCGACATATCACAACCGGTTGTTCTCCACCAATTTTTCCTTTGAGGTGAACTACTCTGATTACTCGATCAGATGTTTTGGTGGCCATGACATTGTCCATTATTGTACTTGCCAGCTATGGAGCTGGTGCTAAGATTTAGACGCTTCTTTTTTTATGTCCTCCCAAATCAACTCGGCATTTTTACGAGTGAAATCAGAGAGAATCGCTGACAACCGGGCATAGTCTTTCACAAATTGATGGTGGTAGTTACAGAATCCCATAAGTACTTGTATGTTGCAAACATTGGTTGGTGTTGACCAATCAGTAACGGCCTCCATTTTCTTCAAGTCCGTGGTCATCCGCCTGCCGCTGATGATATGGCCTACAAACTCAATTGAATGGAAAGTTGCAAAAGTTTTCAAAGATGCCAAATTTGTACTTTGAGAGTGTGAAGATATGCAAAATGTGGATGTGTGAGTTCTTACTAAAACTGGACAGGCAAGAGGTGAATGTTGGAATCTGAAATACTTGTAGATATTTGTAGATCACATGGATAAGTACATGAAGAGTTCATTGAACCAGTTGCAGGGATGGAGCAACAAGTGTAGACTTGCGGACCAATAGTGCGCCCGTCCTGGATGCCTTGAGACTCAGTCTAGAAAACCAGACCAAGAGGAGAACGTTTATAGAGCCACTAGATTGCACTGAATGAGGCGTATGTAATTGTGGGAGGTACGTCCTAAGGCATTGTCCTACAGTGTCAGAGGCTGAGGCTTGCAATAGTAGAATGTAGAGGCATATGAAGGAATTTGAAGGCATAAGCTGATGTCTGGAGGCATATCAAGGCATTTTGGCGTGAGTGATATGAGCCCCTTTCAGTAATCCTGGGAGGGGCTCCTTGGATTCTCTTGCCTTGGAGGTTGCAATTAGTTGTATGACCACCTAAGAAGCTGCATAACCAACCGGAGAGGTTAAGAGGTTGATGGTAGCTGATGGAAACTGAATGATCACCTGAAAATTTGTTGGTTGTCATTAAGACTGAGACACTTAGAAGTTGAAGAGTTACGTGTAACTGAAGGTCACCAGGAGGTTGTAGGAGGTTGTAGTAGTTGACTGACCAAGTACCCTTGTACTACAAGCTGAAGGGTCATAGCCTCACAAGGTCTCCACAGGCACCTTAGATGTTGTGATGGCAAGAATTTAAACCTTGCCTCCCTCCATTTTAGGAGGTGAATTTTTGTTCCCTCAAAAGTACATGAAATACACCACAAGATAATTTTAGCCAAACCCAGCCACCACAACTGGGTATATTGTAACACTCCACCTCAGTTGACGATGGCCAATTTTGAAGAAATTCCTTGTAGGAGTTTTTGGAGGAATATTGACTTCAAGACACACGATATAGCTATTTTTAGGAGGCAATGGTGCTTTTGTAATGGTCATTGTAGAAATGACGTACTATGTGTCCTAATTTTAAGAGATTAGTAGAAGGTGATGAGCCAAAAACGCAATGCTGGGGACGTCGCACAAATTTTCCATTGTTTTTCCACTATGATGCTTGTGGATGGTGGGAATCGCAACTAAGATTGGGCTTGCTCCCCCCTTGCTTTGCTTGCAGGTATCCATGGATACAACAATCATCATAGAATTCACGGAATCATGCAAGGTTACCAGTTGTTGTGGAAACTATGATGGAGGTTCCAAAGGTCGCTCGAGTAACCTGTTGGCTGCAGAGTGACCAGTTGACTGGAAGATTGAGCGAGTGGTTGAGCGAGGCCGCCAATCCTTGGCATGAAGGGTGCTTGCAACCTCCGGATCAGGTGCTGTCATGTTGGGGAAGTTGACGCAAACTGCCCTGTCAGCCAAGAATTATGTAAACTGAGTCCAAGTCAAGTTGTAGTTGAGAGGTGAAATTGTTTCAGACATTTTCAGAGTTTGTTCAGCCATTGGAGAAGAAGCCAAAATGTTGCCAGAGTGTTGTGAAACTGCTTAGAGCGGTTTTTGTGGCCGTTGCATGATGGAGGTTGAAGTTGCATGGAACATTCAGTATGGTCCCTCCCCTTTCAGTTGTAGGAGTACCTAGAGGCTCAGTTGAGGCCTCCAAGCCCACTATGAAATCCACACAAAGTGGAATTAGAGAACCATCACTCAAAAGTGTAGCCTTGAGGCTTGTCTCTGACTTTGTGGGTCCAAATTTTGTAGAAAAAATACTTACTTACAGACGCCCTCTAGAGATGCAGTAATCCTTTTCATTTGATATGAGGCTGAGTGATTTCTTGGCTGTGGAACATTTTTCTCATGGCGTTGAGATGAATAAGAACACTCCATTAGCTATTGGAACATGCAAAACACCTCCAGAGGCACCACCAACAGATCATTTTCTGTTGTCAACGTATTCCAACGTGGAATTTGGTGATGAAGACAACTGAAGTCTTCTTTTGTGGACGTTCCAAGTGGGGTGATTAGAATTAATGCTCTTTCTTTCACTTTGGTGCTCTCGGAAGAGACTTTGATGGACCATTTACAAGAGATTGTGCCAGATAACATGACACAATTGGAGTTATCAGATTCCGTGGTGCCGATGGGTGGAACTGTGAGAGAGCCTTCATGTGAGTTCCGAGTCATCGACACTTCTACACTATGTCCGGGCAAGAGACGAGGCTTTGGCTTTGTTGTAGAAAGAACATATTGCAACAAGCATTGTGATGATAGCCGGAGACCAGACATGATGAGACCACAGGTTCGGGGCTTCTAGGGTACACTGCGTGGCAGTGGACACGGCTTCGATGGCAAAGGCAGCTTAGGATCAAACAATTACAGAGAGACCCAACATTGGATATTCTTATGATTTTCCACTCTTGATACAAACTCCATGGAGAGGTGGTCGTCAAGTAGTGTCTTCTTGTTGAATGATGCCTCCTCCTTGGATGTAACAATGTCCTTCTAGACTTGATTATGATTTTTTCAAGGCCTGTGCCTTTTTGAAGAACTTCCCAGCTCCACAAAAACTGGTAAGCCATGTCACCAGCCTTTTAGGAGCCAATGTGGAGTGTTGAATGCCTTCCCCAGGACATGGCACCTTGTCGCCCATTCGGAGCTGTCCTGCACAGAAGCTTTTCTTGCCATATCAACAGGCACACTGGTGATTTGCATTTGAATGCATAGAATGGTCGCGATATTACTAGCTTTACCAGCTAGTCTTGAAGAATCCACCATGGTGATGGTTGCTGCATCGACTAGAATTTGAGCTGATTTTCCAGCTGCGTTGGCCGGTGTTGTAGATGATGGAACTTTTGTAGTTAATATGGAGGAATCTTCACCATCTTCTGGTCCAGATCTTCTAGCTGGCACTGAAGACGTTGGAATTGTTCCAAAATGGGATTTGTGTTATCTTGTTCCAACTTTTTCTACTGGCAATAAGTAAACCCTTGCAGAGTTTTCCAGTGCCATCATAATGGAAAATGATACTGGAGTTCCATCTTCCTTTGCTTGTGGCATAGTTATGATTGACATGAAAAGAGCTTCACGCTCTTGTGTTCCAGCATTGTCAGTTGGCAGCATGGTTTCCCTTCACACATAAGGAGTTGCACAATCTTGTGTTCCAGCTTCTTCAATTGGCAGCGCAGTCGTATTTGGCACAAAAAATCTTCACGCTCTTTTGTTCTAGCTTGGTCAGTTGGTTTGTTGTGAGATTTTGCATTAGTTGCTACTACCATTTTAGATATATTTACTATTGTCCTAGATCCGTCAGCTGGTTTGTAATCAAATGATGTACAAACATCTGCTGCCTTCATAGGTAGCTCTTCTGTTGTTCTAGGTTCATCAACCGGATTGGCATAGGGAGTTTCAGTAGTGCCAACTATGATTGCAAGAAAAAATCTTACTCGTCTAGCTTTGTTGGCTGTATTGTTTTCAAATGATGTGACAACATCATCTGCTTCCACAGGTAACTCCATGACTATTGTTGGCTGTATTACTATCCGGCTGATGTGTCAGCTGGATTTGTGTAAGAAGTTGCAGAATTTTCCTTTGACACCTAGAGAAAATATGCTGCCATTCTAGCTTCTTCAGCTGGCATGTTGTCAAATGTTGCAACAATGTATGTTCTGCACATGGGAAATTTGCTGCTTTTCTAGCTTCCTGAGCTGGTTTATTATAAGATGTTGTAGTTGTCTCTATTCTCCTCTTGGGAAAATCTGCTACCATTTCACCTTTGTCAGCTGGAAACATGCAAAACGTTGAAGCAGTGTCCGTTGGTAAAATGTGTGGTTCTACTTTGGTCAGCTAGCAAGATCTAGAATGTTGTAGAAATGGTTGTTGCATCCGTGTGCTAACCTGGTGCTCCTCTAGCTTTGTAAACTAGTTTTATGTCAAGTGTCGGGGCAGTATTTGTTGCCTTTGTTGCCAGTCCAAGTGTTTTTCCACCTTTGTTAGCTGGTGTTGTGTAAAATGTTGTAGAAATTTTTGTTACTTCTATGAGAGGATCTCCTCTTTTGCAGCTTCGTCAGTGAGTATTGTGTAAGATGTTGCAGCAATGTATTCTACCCCTGTAAGGGGATTTTATTCTTCTCTAGTTTTTTTAGCTTGTGTCATGGAAGATGATGTAGCAATGTCTGCTACCCATGTAATAGGATCTTCTTCCTCTCTTGATTTATCTACTGGCATAGTGCAAGACAGAGTGGATGATTCTGCTCCTTGTGCCTACCATGTGGATTGTTCATGCCGGCTTAGAATATCAGCCGTGAACTTGAGGCGCGGATACAAGAGCGGCTGGGCAAACAAGGATTGGATTGTATAGATGTAAAAAATCTGTTTCAAATCTTGAGAGGTTAGGCTTATGGCGAAAGTCTGTTCTTGAATGAGTTGGAAGTCTATAACCACGTCTACATTGTGGATGTCTTCCGCCTTGTCTTCCATGATGTAGCACATGTGGTGAAGAACTCCTTGTTTTAAGAGGCCATTGCCGTGCTTTGATACCATGTTAAGATTTGCAGAGTGTGGACGAGTGAGTTTGTACTCAAATTGGAGAGGCAAGACGTGGATGTTCGATATATGTAGATATGTTTGTAAACATTTGTAAATCACATGGAGAATTACGTGAAGAGTTCTCTGGACCAGCTTCAGAGATGTTGCCACAAGTTTTGACTTGTGGAACCACAGGGTGCCCACCCTGGATGCCTTGAGACTAAGCCTAGATAGCTAGACCTGGAGGAAAACACTTATAGAGCCACTATCTTGTACTAAAGAAGGAAGAGAACTTTGTAGGAGGTGCATCCTCAGGCACTAGTTTGTAGAGCCAGAGGCTGAGGGTTGTGAAAGTAGACTCTAGAGGCAGATCAAGGAATCTGAATGCATAAGCTGATGTGCGAAAGAATATCAAGGCATGTTGGACTGAGTGATCTAAGCCCCTCTAAGAAGTCCTTGGAGGGTCTCCTTGGAGGCTCTTCCCTTGGAGGTTGCAGGTAGTTACATAACCACCTAGGTAACTGCATAACCACTTGGAGAAGTTAAGAGGTTGATGGTAGCTGATGGAAGCTAAATGATCACCTAGAATTTTTAGGTTGTCCTTGAAGTTGAAGAGACACTTGGAAGTTGAGGAGTCACTTGTAAGTGCAAGGTCACCAAGAGGTTCTAAAAGGTTGTAGTGGTTGGCTGACCAACTACCCTTCAGCTGGAGGCTGAACGCCCATAGCCTCAAACGGGTTCCAAGGGCACCTTAGAAGTTGTGAAGGCAAGGATTTGAACCCTGCCTCCCTCCATTTTAGGAGGTGAATTTTTGGTCCCTCCAAAGTGGGTGAAATGCATCACAAGATGCATTTTGGCCAAACACAGCCATTAAAATGGGTACATGTTGTGAAGGCAAGGATGAGAGATTTTCCCATAGAAATTCATATATTTGTAAAGTTAAAAAAAAGAATCAAAGATTTCCATTGTGCTCCTTTGAGATACGGCTGCACATGAGGATGTCATCAAGACATACAACGACAAAATTGTCAAGGTATGGGCAAAACATGTTCATTGCTGCCATGAGCATTGTGGGGGAATTGTTGAGTACAAACAAAATGATTGTGAACTTTAAGTTTCCGTATCTAGTGAGTGACACTGTCTTCTTGATGTCCACATTAGATACACGGATTTGATGATAGCTGCTATGTAGGTTGAGTTTGGTGAAATTTCTTGTCCCAAAGAGTTGGTTAAAATGTTTTTTTTCTTACAAAAGGTGATGGTGGTTCTGGATGGTGATGTCGTTCAATGCTTGATATTCTATGCACATCCATATCTCACTAATCTTAACTCTTAACAAAAATTGCAGGTGCGGCAAAGGGTCACGTGGATGGCCTGATGAACCCATGACCAAGCATCTCACCTAGTTGCTTCTTAAGTTCAATCATCATGTGTTCCCTCATCTGATAGGTCTCTCTATGTGTTGGAAAACTTCACGGCTTGAGGTCTATCTGGTGATGGATGTTGCATTGCAGAGCTAATTCCCAAAGTTGTTGGTTGGGATGCAAACTATTTTTGAATGGCTGCCAATTTGTTATGTTTTGAGGTCCATGAGGTTGAAGTTCTTGCATCTACTGTCGCAACTTTTTGTGCATTCCCTATTTCCATGTGGACGAGCCCTGCTTATGCTCCACATTGCAGATCTCATTTTTCCATGTCCATCAATATTGAATGCGTACAGTTTTTACATATTGTTGCATCTTACCTTATGGCTTCCACCTTTGCTACTTCCTGTAATCACTGTTGTTTCAAGAGCTACTCAATCTGAGGTAGGTGTTGCCTTTTGTCGTCAATGCTAATGTGATTGCTCCACTGCTCGTGTCTAGTGGTGGATTATGCTGGTAATGGAGGTATCACCCGAGGATGATTTCTTGGTTGCTCACTGGGCAAGTTCCCCAGACCGTTATGTCATGCATACATAATATTTAGAGTCAGAGTGATAAAAAAAATTGGCAGATCTACAGATTTTGATTTTTTTTGTCAAAAACCCCTGGTTTTGTGTGCAAAAATTGACTTGGAACCATTTTGATACTTGAAAAGCTATGAGAATCTCTGACATTCAGTTGTTCTAGTACCGTCTTGCGACTTGTACAATCCCTCATTTGTACTCATAGTAGTTTTTCCGCCTGGTCCTCCTCTTTCCCCTCATCAAACTTTGTGATCTTAGAAACCGTCATTCACAGGAACGTGAGAAGTTTCCTGGGATTCCTCCATTTGAGTGTTGTAGTTGGCAGTGTCGATGTGATTGGTTGCTTTGATTAATCGTTGAAGGTCTTCTTGGCTGTTGAATGCTGCAATTTCTTGCTAGATGTTGCACTTGAGGTCGATTCTGAAGTAGAAACAGAGTTTTTATGGAGGTTGAAATCATAACTTATGGTGATGATTTGAAGGTTACACCATGTATGTTTTTCTTGCTTGGAGTGGTGATACAATCATTGAAGCTTGTGTCGTGCCGCATATCTCTTGTTCATTTTTTCCAAAGAATTCAAGTATGGCTAGTGCAAGGGCCATCCAGGTTTTTGGTCAAATTAGCAATTCATGCCACGTTTGACTGATCTGCTCAAGAGATAGAATGCACATGTTTGGTGATGTGAGAGCAGTTAGTTGAGATATTGATCCAGCTCCACTGGTCTTCTACTATCATTGGATGGTTTTTAGGTAAAATCACCAACTCAAGGCCATGTCACGTAAAAGCAAGGCTGCAATGCAACTTTATATCTGCCATTGTTGATCCCATTGGTGGTTAAATGCACCTCTCAAATTGTCTGCCACATGCATATTGTCAATCCTCAGGAATTTGCATTATCGAACAACTCATGATGTGCTAGTTTGTTTTGGACTTGCTTAAGAGTTGAATACTATTATCGATGAGTAGTACTTCTTGTGTGTGCACATTCTCATGCTCCTCCATTATTGCATTGAGCTGTTGAAGCTAATGGATATCTAGCACATTCAGTCCAGGGAGCTTTTGGTACTGTTCTTCATTGTACGATCCTACAGGCTGGTTCCTCACATCATGCCAGGTGTTCTCCGAGTATTGAATGGTGGAGGCCAAAGGTTTTCCAAGCCCAAGGGGTCCATCACTTGGCTGGTCTTTGGGGTCATTCATGCTCTACCATTTGCGATGAAAGTTTCAGTTGCTGCCTGGTTTGCCCATACGGCGTGTTTGATTGTGTGTTGTTGATCTTCCATCTCTGGAGTTTTTGTTGGTTGTTGCTCCTTGTCCTTGCGTGTAATGAGGAGCAGTCATGGCAAGGTATGTGAATTTCGAGATGATGGAGATGTATGAAGACTCATGCGGGATTGATGCCTTGTAGTTATAAATGACCTGTTCCTCTAGTATTATGACATTCTGAAACTCAGTGTTATGTCAAGTAGAACATTGATGGTTCACAGGATCAGGTATGGAGCTGAAAACGTTTGAAAGAACTGTGTCACGCGAAGGAAGATTTGGCCCTCCTACCTTGTAAAATGAGTTCTGGCTTGCAGCCACCCCTTGCTATTGCAAGGATTGGCATGTGGCCAGCCACCCACTGGTTACCAGCCCGGCCACCAGCCGGCCAGAAGGGTGGCCGACGGTCTGTCAGTTGATCGGTAAGCCATCGACCGGCCACTTGCTAGCCATCGATCAAGCTGGTTTCTTGATCAATGTCCAGGAGGTCATGAGGCCTCAAGGGCTGAGGCCTGTGGCCACGAACCCTTTTCCTCCCCCTGTCCTTCCTGCCTCCTCAAGTGAGCAAGGTGAGGGATATATACATACATATATATACATAAAGAGAGAGAGAAAGAGAGAGAGAGAGAGAGAGAGAGAGAGAGAGAGAGAGAGAGAGAGAGAGAGAGAGAGAGAGAGAGAGAGAGAGAGAGAGAGAGAGAGAGAGAGAGAGAGAGATAGAGAGAGAGAGAGAGAGAGAGAGAGAGAGC